>JANPWX010018614.1:113983-171407 GCA_024734555.1 Trochalopteron elliotii | reverse complement strand
AAGACCCATTAGCAGAAGACACCTTAACAGGAGACACCTTAACAGGAGACACCTTAACAGAAGAGGGAGGGGGAAATCTGGAAGAACACTGCTTCAGCAATTGGTTTCAACAGTTCATGAAGATGGTGATAGAATACTTTGTGCATATCTTATACTTGCAACCCAGGACAACCAGTTTAAGCTTGCTTCTGCTAGTGGTTGCTTGGTGGCAATAAGAATATCATCCATGTAGTGATAAATGATTGCGTTGGAGAAGTGTTGGCGAATTGGTCCCAAAGCCCAATCAACAAACAGCTGACACATGGTGGGCGAGTTACGCATGCTTTGGGGCAATACAACCCATTCATATCGTTTTGTTGGGGCTGCTCTGTTGATAGATGGCACGGTAAAGGCAAAGCGTTGGGTGTCATGCGGATGGAGCGGGATGATGAAAAAACAGTCCTTTAGATCTATGATAATGATGCTCCACTCCTGCGGTACCATAGTTGGTGCTGGTAGGCCAGGTTGCAAAGCACCCATTGCCTGCATTTGTGCATTAACTTTTCACAGGTCATGCAACGGTCTCCATTTACCTGATTTCTTTGGTATAACAAAAATTGGAGTGTTCCACGGGCTCACAGAGGGTCGAATGTGTCCAGCATCAAGTTGCTCTCTAATTAGTTGTTCTGCAATTTGCAGCCTTGTCTTGGTCATTGGCCACTGCTCGACCCAAACAGGGGTTTCAGTCAACCAGGTGATTTTCAGAATGGGTGGCTGCTCTGCAGTGGCCGTCAAGGAAAATGCTGGTCTGTGGTCAAAACCATGCCAAGTTGAGACAGCACATCTCTGCCTATCAGTCCTGGAAGCTGTATGGGCAGAGTCATGACGTATGGTCGAGTTACAATAACTTGATTGTCTTCAAAAGTAATGCGGATGAGATCTTTACTTACTGAAGGAATCTTCATTCCGCCTACTCCTATGATGTGGCTGCTTGGAGCTTGCAAAGGCCAATCAGGTGGCCAGAACATTAGATTGACAATCGAAACGTCCGATCCTATGTCAAGCATTGGTTTTAGTTGAATGCAGTGGGAACCACACTGCAATTGTACCTTCCTGAATGGGCGTTTTTTTAAGTCTAAGGTGAAGAAGACATCGTGACCAGTTGATCCAAAGCCTCTGTCTTCTCTTTGCATCTCAGTTGGTTCTGTGTTAAAAGATTTTCAAATGCTATAATTTGAGTGATTTTCCTACCTTTTGGAATTGTCACAGGTGGTTGCAGGGCATAAGCCATTATCTGCACCTGTCCGGTGAAATCTGCATCAATAACTCCTGGAATCACGATTACACCTTGTTTGCTTGTGGAGGATCTTCCAAGTAGCAAGCCACCAATTAAACAATTTGTGCTGTACAATGGGCCACATACATCTGTAGGAATTAGCGTTACTTCTTTATCTTGTAAGGTGACTTCTATTGTTGTTGCCACATCCACGCCGAGGCTCCCCCAAGTGGCAGGCTTGTTTCTCACCAAGAAACCGTTCTCGGGGTCTTCTGTGTCAAGGCATTGATTTGTGTCTTCGCACGGTGCCTTAACGCGCTGAGTTTGAAGCTTCCTGACTTGCAACAAGCTTCAGTGGCATGGGTGTCGAGATTGCATTTGTGACACCACACAGTCTTTTGACAGGCTTGTTTGATATGGCCTGTTTCGCCACATCGGAAGCAAACGATGCCAGCTGGTTTGTTGGTGTGTAGAGTTTTGTTGCTGTAGCTGGGGTTATTAATTCTGCCACCTGACAAGGCAGCTGCAATGATATGTCCTTGTTGCTGCATGGCATCATGCATGGCTGCTGTGAATGCTGCAGTCTGGTTGTTTTGCTCAGTTCGGGTGGCCCTCACCAGCATCTCATCCACTGGACTGCCTTGGGGGAGCGTGGCCAGAATGGTTCTCCTGCTTGAATTGGCATTATCAAAAGCAAGAGAGTGAAACAAGTGTTCTTGTACCTCTGGTGACACGTCTGGTGCATCTTTTAGAGCAGCTGAAAGTCTGTCAATAAATTGTCCATAGGGTTCTGTGGCTCCTTGCTTTATTGTAGAATATGGTGCTGGCTTCTTTTTGTCTGGAACTAAAAGCAAGGCTTTGTGAGCCAGCGATTGAGACAGCTGATGGAGTTCAGTGGGATAGGTAAGTTGTACATTTGTCGTAGCATATGGTCCTTGCCCTGTCAGCATGTCTGACTGGAGTGCATACAAAGGATCTCCCAACACTTGATGCTTGTTGGCTTCTTCAACTGCCAAGCGTTTCCATTCCCTTTCAAAAATGAGGAACTGTGAGGGTGTTAGCAGCAGAGATGTGATACTGGCCGAATTGGCAGGGCAAAGGACATCTGCTGTAAATATGTACTGAATGATGTTCCTGGCAGCTTCTGATCTGATTCCATAATTAGTGACTGTGTGTTTCGCGGACTGTAAAACCTTCCATTCATGCGGCTCCCAAGTAGCATGCCCGTTATTGACAAGGACAGGGCAGGCCAAGGAGTTGGCGGCTTGCCAATCTCCATCCAAAATAGCATCTTTGATCACTGGGCCCCAACGTTTCTCAATTGGATTCTTTGAAGCTACACCTGCTGTGCTGAAGGAAAAACCGACGGTGCAGGGGGAGCTGTTGGCAAGGGAGGGGGAGGTTTGTGTTGTCCCTGAGACCAAGGCTGAGGAACCACAGTGGCTCATTTTTCCAATTGGTCTTGTCGGGCCACAAGTTCAGCGAGCTTGGTTATTATTTGTTGTAATTCATTTGCACGCTGTAGTTTTTTCTGAGACCTCTGTTTGCCTTGGGAATTGAGAGATGGACTTTTGGACTCCGAATGTCTGAGTCAGAATCATTGGGGAGGGGGCACTTTGTCCCTGCTGTGTGCGGCGGGGCTGCCTCTTTCCGTGTGGCCTCTGACACTTCCTTATCAGGGGAAGGGGGAGGAGGCTGCGCCGCCTGGCTCTTGCCTCCGCCTTGCACTCCGCCCCCTTGCTTCGTCTCCTGTGCCAGCCCCGTTCTGTCCTCGGCTCGGCCTGACTCCTCGTCTTTCACCACACTCCCAGAATCGGCCAGCCGTGCTACTTCCTGTTCTCTCTCAGTCTGCTTTGGCACCGGCAGAGAAACTTCCGCCGCCTGAGACACGCAGTTTACGACCTCCTGCAGAGTGGAGCTGACCGGCGCCGTTGCCCCTTTCATGGAGCGGGTATTATGAATACCAAAGAACTTTGCAACCCTGGAGGGTTTCTGTACTTCCTTTTTTTCATCCACTGCTCCTTCCAGAGCCTGAATGGCAGTCTTTTTCTCGGCTGAGACAGTTTGCAAGGTAACTAAAACTTTTTTCCAGACTGCGCCGAGTTCCTGAGCTATCTTCCCATCTTTTCCACCTCCAATTGCACAATCCCATAGCATATCTCCTATTTCACGCCATTCTGTTTCAATAAATGCCAGTGACGGCTTATTTAACTTCCCTCTCTTCTTGGCCCACAGGGCTAACTGTTCTAGGTCATTTTCCTTTATTTTTTCACCTCTCTTAAAGATAATATTTAAGAGAAGCCGCGTCGCTGCCTGTAATTCTCTATCCATGTTTCCGAACATGTTGAAACTCCAATACAAACTGGAGTCAAAGGCAGCCCAGTAGTGCCACAACTGATATCACTAATGCATTTTCCTCAATCCCTTTGGCAGCAGAGTGCAGGCCACAGTTTCCTTTCACTTGGAGGTGAATCATGATTTTAAAAATTAAGATTTTAGCTAAGGGTTAGAAGCAATTCATATTGATCAGGATGTAAGTTAGATAAACAAACGACAGGTTAATGATTATTAGATACTTAAGCTAGAGCTAATTGTTATATTGTTTGCCATTATGAGCTTCTTTATAGAAGGAAGTGGAGTAAGTGAACCATTATAAGAACATATTGAAACCAGTAAGAACAATGGCCAGCACCTGGACTTTATATCAATCAATCACGAAACAGGGGACCTTGGATCGTGCCAGAGGGTCATGGAGACCTGATGAAGACATTCCTGACTTCATCCCTTAAGACCACTGACCCAATTTGAGACCACTGACTCAGTTCAAGAGAAGAACTGCACACGTGTGAAGGGCTAATAGTCTCATTTTAATACAGAGCGGGGATGGGAGGTGCTTGGGTTATGCATATGTATTGTACATAAGATCTTGGGAAATAAATAGAGGGTAAAGAACCTTGTACAGTGGGGTCACGCCTTTCAGAGACACCTCCCGTGCTGCCCGCTGTGGTCTTAGTAAACATACCACTTTCTAACTTTAACTAGTTAGAGAGTCTCTGTCCGTGATCATACCAGTTTTTAACGATTCATAGGAGTGTCCAGTACACCTGGAACTGACTGCCCCAGGGGTGGAAGCACAGCTCCACCATTTGCCATGGACTGATCCAGACTGCACTGGAAAGGGATGAGGCTCCTGTGTTGGAAGACTGTGACTGTGGGGGATGATAAACTCCCAGACAACCCTGAACTTGTTCAAAACTTGTTGCTCCAGCTAGATGCATATAAATCTATGGGGGCCAATGGGATTCATCCCAGGATACTAAAAGAGTTGATCAGTGCCATTACAGGACCTTTCTTCATTATTTTTAAACAGCTTTGGGAGTCTGGAGAGGTCCCAGTTTTCAAGAAGGGTAAGGAAGCCCCTGGTAATTACAGGCCTGTCAGTCTTACTTTAGTGACTGGCAAAATTATGGAGAAGGTTATTCTGGGAGTTACTGAAAAACACTTGAGACAACACAGTCATTGGTCAGAGTCAGCACAGGTCCATGAGGGAAAAGTCCTGCTTAATCAAGTTAATTTCTTTTTATGATGAGTTCACCCATCTAGTTGATCAAGGGAAGTAAATAGATGTGGTGGGTTTGGATTTTAGCAAAGCTTTTGTTACTGTGTCTCACAGTATTCTTCTGGATAAACTGCCCAGCAGACAGCTAGACAAGTCCATAATACATTGGGTGGACAATTGCCTGATGGGTCAGGCTCAAAGAATTATAGTAAATGGGGTTACCTCAGGCTGGTGGCCAGTCACCAGTGGGGTTCCCAGGGCTTAATTTAAAGGTCTGTGCTCTTTAATGTTTTTAGAAATTATCTGCATGCAGGAGTCAAATGTACATTAAGTTTGTCAATGATACAAAACTATGGGGAGTTGTTCACACCCTTGAGGGTGGAGAGGCCTAACAGAGAGATCTGATTAGACTAGAGAGCTGGCCAATCACCAACTGTATGAAATTTAAGAAGAGCAAGTGCTGGATTCTTCACCTGGGACAGGGTAATCCTGGTTATATATGCAAACTGGGGTACAAGAGACTGAAGAGCAGCCCCCTGGAAAGACATCTGGGGGTTTGGGTCAATGGCAAGCAGAATATGAGTCAGCAGTGTGCCCTGGCATCCAAAAAGCTCAACTGTGTCCTGGGTGCATCAAGCACAGCATAGCTAGTCAGTCAAGGGAGGTTATTGTGCTACTCTACACTGCACTGGTGTGGCCCCACCTCGAGTACTGTGTGCAGTTTTGGGCTCGTCAATATCAGAAGGTCATCACACTACTGGAGTGTGTCCAGAGGAGAGTGACCAAGATGGTGAAAGGTCTCAAGGGCAAGACTTATGAGGAGCAGCTGAAGTCACCTGATTTGTTCAGCTTGGAGAAGAGAAGGCTGAGGGGTGAGCTCATTGCAGCCTGCAGCTTCAAGGGGGCCAGCAGAGGGGGAGGTGCTGATCTCTCTCTGGTGACCAGTGATAGGACCTGGGAAATGGAATGAAGCTGCATCATGGGAAGTTCAAACTGAATATCAAGAAAAAGTTCTTCACTGAGAGCGTGGTTGGTCACTGGAACAGGCTCCCCAAGAAGGTGGTCACAGCACTAAGCCTGACAGATTTCAAGGAACATCTGGACAATGCTCTTAGTCATATGGTTCAGTGTGAGGTAGTCCTGTGAGGAACAGGGAGTTGGACTCATTTATCCTTATGGGTTCCTTCCAATTTGAGATATTCTGTGATAACACCTGCAATATACTGATTACATCATCATGCAGGGCAACAGAGCAGAGGATGTGTTTTAGAAAGCTTTCAAAATAATCTGGATTATTATTTTTCCCTAGTTTTGCTATAAAACAAAGCAAGGTCAATGGACCTGCACAGCAGATTCAGTTTTTAGGAATACAATGGCAAGATGAGCATTGCCATATCCCAATGCATGCGATCAAAAAAAAATAACAACTGTGTCTCCATCGACTAGCAAAAAAGAAACACAAGCTTTCTTAAGCATTATGGTGTTTTTGGAGAAGGCATATTCCAGATTATAGCCTGACCATAAACCCTCTCTATCGAGTGATGCAGAGGACAATGGTTTCAAATGGGGCTGTGAATAGCAACAAGTCTTTGAAGAAATTCAACACAAAATAGTTTGTGCAGTAGTGCTTGGGCCTGTCTGGATAGGACAAAATGTGGAAACATGCTTTACACTGCAGCCAGGAACCATGGTCTCACCTGGAGCATCTGGAAGAAAGTACCTGGAGAGATTCAAGGTCAGCCTTTAGGGTTTTGGAGCCAGGGATATAGAGGATCTGAGGCCCATTACACTCCAAATGAAAAAAATATTAGTATCAGGGGTTTGGCCTGCTTCAGAAGCAGTAGGTACTGAAGCACAGCTTGGCACCTCAATTGCCTGTGCTGGTCTAGATGTTCAAATGGAGGGTCTGACTGTTCACTCAACTGCTGAGATTTTGGCTAACAGCTCATGCTAAGGCCTGATGTATGCTGGGAGCAGTGCCATTAGGTCAAAGCAAGAGCACCACATATGTAGGACAGGTGGCCAGAAAGAGCTAAAGGACCATCATGCAGCCCTTATCACCTGCAGATTACTGTCTCCTTGTAGGGGTTTAGGGCAAATTTGGGAGGAAACTCCCTCCCCCGACCGGTTTGGGAAAGACCTCCTCAGAGAGAAGTGGAAAAGAAGCCTGTTTATTAAACAGGCAAAGCACTCCCCAGCTTAATAAATTGAACAATACCAGATGACAAGAACTTCGTGCTGCTCTGGAGAGATGACAAATTTAGAAAAGAAGTCCCTCCTGTAGGTGGTTGCTCTGTTCTCAGTCCCTCTGGCACTGGGAAAATTTGCTGCGCAGGGTAGATCTTGGTGGGTCCCAGGTGCAAGCCCCCCACCGTGCTCCCCTGGGTCCTCAGTCCAGAGATATTCAAACAGTTCCAAGGAAAGGCAAAAAGGGAAAAAAAAAAAGGGGGGGGGGGAACCCCTGAAGCTTGTTCACCTCTGCTAGCTAGGCTAACTAACTAAAAAGAAGGGAAAAAAAGAGCAAAACCTCTCTGTTCTACATTCGTGTGTTGCTGACTCCGACTCTCAAGGCCAGCCGGAGGAGGAGGGTTTCTGAAAACAAACTGCATGCTTCTCCCTCCCCTTTGCTCTCAGACCCAATATTAAAGGTACAGAGTGTAATATCCAGCATAAACCCAACAGACGACTGGGGATACAAACATCATAATGTCACCCTAGGACACTCCTGCAGCCATCTGTTGCCAGACGGACACGAAAAGAAGGATACTCACACAGCTAGTGTTAGAGCAAAAAAGAAGGACGTTTATTTAGGATTTGGGTTTATATAGTTTTTGGAGTTTGACCAGTGATTGGGCAATGAGGTTGACACCTCTCCGATTTCACTGATCAAACTAGAAGTCCATCACAGAGACGAATGTGAAAACAATCACTTTGTTTATGTTACAGTGCGTGAGAACTCCAACTACAAAAATGCAAATATCAGAAGGCTGAAAAAGATCAGGGCGACAGCCATCATCTTTGCATATTGAGTGTCTGGCAGTTTAATCAGAAACTGCTAACTTATGGGAATGGTGTAGACCAAAATTCCAAGCAGGAAAGTATAAAACATCAGGTTACCCAAAAAGTTTTGATGTGGATCACAACAGCTGGATTGTTGAGGGTTTTGTGCTTCCCAGTGTGATGGGATGCCCACACTATGACCAAGGAGGAAAGATGAGCACCCTCACTGCCAGCTAGGTATCTATTTACTCATAGGTGCACAATTTACAAGTTATAAATTGCAAGTTATGAATTAGACAACTTGCGATTAGAAACCTCATGACTAAAGAGATGAATTAGTGACATCACATGATAGACTAGTCTGTGCAAAGCAATTGAGCCCTTTTTTGATGTGTTTGTTTTCTTTCCTGATGAGCTCATGAAGTATCATTTACAGATTACATTGTCCTGTAAGTCTGAGAGATCAAATTAAACCATGACAGAGTCCTATTTATGCATCATGCAATCAATGCTACATGGAGTAAGTAGGTCACACCTATAATGCTATAGCCTTGAGTGAGAAACCCCAAACACCTAGGAATCTTGGAAGTGATCATGGACTGGCCAGAAGGCAGAAACTTCAAAGTATCACCAGAGGACATGACTTGTGTTGAAGAGGCCCCATTGTATAATAAATTGCCAGAAAATGAAAAGCAATATTCCCTGTTTACAGATGGATCCTGTCATACTGTGCAAAAAACATTGGAGGTGGAAAGCTGTTGTGTGGAGTCCCACATGAAAAGTCTCAGAAATGGCTGAAGGAGAAGGTGATTTGAGTCACTTTGCAGATGTGAAACCCATCCAGCTGGCTTTAGATATTGCTGAACATGAAAAACAGCCAATACTTTATCTCTACACTGACTCATGGATGGTAGCAAATGCCTCGTGGGGGTGGTTGCAGCAATGGAAGCAGAATAACTGCCAGCATAGGGGTACAGCTATCTGGGGTGCTGCATTGTGGCAAGATATTGCTGCTTGGGCAGAGAACCTGGTTGTAAAAGTACATTGTGTAAATGCTCACATACCCAAGTGTTGGGCCACTGAAGAACACTGAAACAAGCAGGTGGACCAGGCTGCCAGAATTAAAGCCTTGATGGGCCCATGGCATATTAGGACATTTAGGAAGGCATGCAACATGCAAATTGGCTCATGATCAAGACATGGACCTGACCATTGACACCATTGCACAAGTTATGCATAAATTCAAAACATGTACCATAATCAAAAAAGCCAAGCAGCTTTTTTGGTATAGAAGACTGCGGGTGGTTTCTCCTTGGGGGCTGCTTTACCGGCTAAGCAGTAAACCCCAGACCAACCGAGACAGCTTATGGGTTCCTCAGATCAGCTGGCTGAGTGTGGATAAGGCTTGGAAATGAAGAGCAGGCTTCTGCTGTGGGTTTAGAAGATGTTTATTCAGTGCAGCTCCACGTGCAAAAAGCACGGCCTGGCCTGTCCTTCTCCTTTTTGTACCCAAGGACACAGCCTGGGACAGCTGGAGAATTCGGGCCAATGGATGGAAAGGGTGGGAGGTTCCAGACGGGGACACTTAACAGAACAATTGAAGAAGGCAGGTGTTGGGACACCTGGTCGAATGGGAGATGATCTCCCCTCAAGTTACCAGGGTGATTGACAAGGGGCTCCCCTCTGGGAGATACCATGTGGGTTTGGGAATGGGTGAAGGGACTTTGGAAGGAACATACCGACACAAAATAAATAAAATACATATAAAACTTTGAAAGCATCAATCATGCATTGCAACAGAAGACAATGGCTGAAATATCAGAATGGGTAAGCCTGGCAGATTGATTATATCACCCTACCATGAACCAGCCATGGCAAGATTACAATGGTGAAAGCAACAACTGTGTGGTTGGAAACATATCCTGTAACCCATGCCACTGCCTGGAATACTATCCTGACCCTTGAAAAACAAATTTTATGGAGACATGGCACCCCTGAAAGAATTGAGTTGGACAACAGGACTCATTTCTGAAACAACCTCATAGGCACCTGAGCCACAGAACATGGCATTGAGTGAGTGTATCACATTCCCTATGATGCACCAGCCTCTGAGAAAATTAAATGATTCATGGACTTGCTATACAATGTTCAAGGAACTGTACAATTCAAGCATTTTGAGTTACAGCTGACAAAGGATAGCATTATCAATTGTTAATAATTATTTTTATTTTCTATTATATTTTCATTCTATAACAAATAAATTTGCTTTACATACTAAATTGATTCTTTTTAGGAGTGTAAAAAGGCTCAGAAAGCATTGCTAGAGAATTCAGATAATAAAAAACCCAAAACAGATTAACAAATTAACCAGTTCATTAAATTTAACAGTCTTCATATTTCTTATATCAAACCCTCTACAAAGAGGAATTAAAGTAACCTAGACATTTCTCCTTGCATAGCCAAATACTGCAGGGATAAACTAGCAGAAAAATTATGTAGAAAGATCCCTGTCTAACAAATGACTATAGAAATCACCTCCAATTTATTTACATCTACCATTTCCTCAATATTTACATATTTTGGAATTTTCCATAATAGCTCCCAAAAAATTAAATAAATCTAAACCAAAAAAGGGGCTTATTTTTCCCTTCCAAGGGACAATGAAACTTTTGAAGCATTTGCTACATGAATGTAGTGGTTTCATGTTCGCCTGTCTCTGCCAAATTTAGTGTAGTGGTTTAAGTATCTACTCTTTTTTTCTCTCTGTGAGATGGGATCAGGAGAAGCAAAGCAGGCCTAAATTTAAAGGTAAACATATAATTTTATTACCACACACTAAAAAGAAGAAAATGGGAAAAAATCAAAATGAAACTTCTAAAACACTTTTCTTCCTACCACAAAGTGTTAACTTTCCCACAAACAATGTAAAGAGGCAAAACTTAGAATTCCAGGTCAGTACTACCTATAAAATAGTCTTTCATTTAGTCTTTTGAGAGAGAGAAGTCTCTCCTGTTTTGTTCTGGTAACTTTCTACAAGAGAAACAGTCTGCTTGTGGCTAACTTTTACAAAAGCAGCCCACCGGAGAACTTCTGCAGTTGTGGACCTCATATCACGTAGATTTTCCCATGACTACATATGGGCCATGGACTTATGCATACTGGGGTGTCATTTTTAAAGATAAAGAACTCTAAAGGCAAAGGATTCTTCATCTCAGGGAACAGAGATGTCTTCTCACTTCTTTACTGGTGCAGAGGGCTTTTTCTCATCTCTGTTCAAATATCTCATGAGATCATATCACAGATTCTAACTCAATATTCGCTCAGTCAATCACAGATACCTTTGCTTAAATCCACAAATCCAAATAATCATCTCTCTAATTCATACTGTCTACGATTTAAAGGAATACTTTTAGCATAGTCATATTACAGTCTGTTACTACAACTCATTGGAGAATTTCAGTCTAGGACTAAGGCAAATTGTCATCTCTTCCACTTAAGGGGTCACTCTTCCTTCACTGACTTGGATATTTTTATATTGTCCCTTTACATATCTCTAATTTGGCCTTTTCTCTCTCTCTGAGAAGGGTTAGAGCTCTGGAAGCTTCATCTGTGTCAGGAAAGAGTTAACATTCTTGCTTGGGCCTGCAGATGGTCACGTGATCTCTGCCTGGCAGCAGCCTCTAGGATTTTCAAAAGCCACGGGGATGGTGGAAGAGAACTCAGACGGAGGGATCTAGGAGCAGCCTGGCGGGTGGATGCCTCCCCCTCCACTCCTCGGTCTCATTTGGGGTGGCCCAGCTCGAAGCTGCTATTAGAGGCTGCAGACTCCCCTCTCCCTGCTGGGGGGCAGGGCTCAGGGCCACGGCCAAGCCTCGGGCCGGCTCCCCCTCCCCCACAGGGGGAGTGGCAGGGTGTTTTACAGCTGATGAAGAGCCGATCCGGGCCCGGCCGGGAGCATATTCTCATCCCCTCCCCCGGCCCAGGAGTCACTGGGCTAGGCGGGCTTCCTGTGAAAAGCCTGGGCCCAGGAAGGCTGGGCTGTCCCGGCCCGCCGCGCAAGGAGAGAGCCGGGACTGCCTTCTTACCTTCTCTGAGGCCGGAAGGAAAAAGGACTTTCTCAGACACAGTTTGAGCTTTATATGTGTATTCACAAAGTCGTTCCTCAGTGGTTAACCAATATGTCATTATCTTAAAATGGTCTCTGACAGGTGCCTGTCCCTTCCAAAACAATTCCAAGGTCCTGACAGGAAACTGTTTCCACTTTAACTAAAACCCAAGCTGTGTTAACCCATGACAATGAATTAGTAAATAACACAAACAAACAAATAATTTATACAAGTTGTTATTAAATTCTTTTTGTTTCTTGGAGATTAGTATCTGGAAGGTTTCTTGGCACTGTGATTTTTTTTCTTCCTTTCTCCTTGGCATAACTGCTGCAAACTGTACCTCCTCTTTGCCCCCCCACCCTCCCATCAGTCTACAAGGTTCTTAGGTTAAGGGGGAGGAAACTATATGAAGAAATCACTGAAATTGAACAGTGACTGACATTTTATAATTCTTCCTTTTTTAGGTTATAGTTGCAACTTTAATATATACTTCTCAGAAAGTAATATCCCTGTTACTACTTGGTTCAAAGCATCAACAACTACTGAAAAAAAATGATCAGGTGGACAGTTTATCCAATTAGAGTTTTGACACAGGACAACATCTCTGAAATGTCTGATGAGCAAACAATGCAACAATGCCAGCATTAGTCAGTCATCCTCATAAATAGTACAAATAGATAACATTCTCTGTCATCTGAAGCAACTAAAGCAATCTCAGAAAGAAACCTGATGTATCACATTGGTGAAAAAAGTTACAGAAAATAGTGACAGATAGAGCCAACACATTACAATCATAAAAATTCTCTTGCAAGAAGTGGGGAAGGAGAGCTGGTTGTTTTTTTAAAAGCCTCTTCTACAGCTCATTACAGTCAGTTTTACCTATGGTCCCATTGTTGCCCGATATCCAAAGTGAAACACAAATCAACAGAGTTGATTTATGCCGGTGCTTTATTTAGGGCCCGGGGACCTGAGGACTAGTGTCCCAAGTCAGAATCCCGGAGACCCTCATTTTACAATCAGCTTTTATAACTTTTTACAACTGATTACTTCATCAACATACGTGCAAAACCCCACATCCCAAGTTACAATAGATACATATATCAAAATCAAATTACACTCCTTGAAGTCATAAATTTCACATGGTTGTCTGCTCCAGGACTATAGTTTAGCTCCTGTGGTCAAACTCCCCCCACCAGATATCCATGGCTACGTTATACTTTAACTTAATCTCATGGAAACAGCTAACAGTTTCTACCTGTTTGTTCTTAGCTAAGCCCTTTAAGTCTCAGGAACCTCAGTACATTCCCATGGCACATTCCCAGAATTAGGGCCTACTTCTAATAGAAAAATCTTCAAGCCTTAGCATGACTACTACTACTTCACTATTTTATTTCTCCCAACCCCCTTTGGTAACAACTGCCCCCTTTTGAGCATTCTTCAAAGATTCTGCAAGGATGCTCAATCTTCAAGTGATGGTTTCCAGATAGGTCGGCGGGGGACTCTCTCTGGGCAAAATCACTTCTTTCCTGGTCAGAGCCTTCATCACCCGACGTGTATGAGTGCCCTCTCTTGCAATCACTCCTAGGAGACACTTATATGCTATGACAATGAGAATCACTATTATTACAATCATTACAATATACTGTATTATAGAGGATAACCAACCTGAGACCTGGATTCCTAATGAGCTAAATAGAGCTCCTACCCAATTATGTTCTGCCTCTTTTTGGACCTCCTGCACTTGTGATTCAATTTGTCCCAATTGGCTTATATCCTTTTCCACCTCTTGGGTTACGTTTGGGATATGCACACAACAATGGTCATCCCTCCCTTGCAGGTATCCACAAACTCCATGTTCCTTTAGCAAAATCATATCCAGGGCCATCCTATTTTGAACTGTCATTCTGGTGGTTGCTTGTAACTGTATATTCAAGTCCTTAAACCCCTTCTTAGTGACTGCTGCCAATCGTTCTGTTTGTCCCAATAACTTGTAAAGCATCTCTCTGTTCCTATAAGTAGCTACTGGAGCAAATAAAGACTCAAGTGCCCAACCAAATTTGACTCCCCCTGATGGTTCATGCCATTCATCCTCTGGGTCTACTAATTCGTCCACTTCCCTTCTTATTCGTCTCTGGGTCTCCTCCTTAGTAAGTTCGGACTGTTTCCAGAATGGACGTAAAGTGGGAATTCCTAGTGTAATTTGTGTCACTGAACCATCAATTGGCATATGGGTAGTCCATTGTCCATGTCCCTTAACCCAAACCAAGTTCCCTGGGCTTCTTACCGTGGTTGTTTTGCAGTCAACTCCCATTTTATTATCTCTTTTCATGGAATGATTATATCCTCTGCACTCACATCCCAGCTGTAACAGAATTCTCACAGGTAGCAAACCAATATGTTCTGGTGAGGTATCACAAGTAAAGATTTTGGTACAGTTCCAATCATCCTTAGCCTTCGTTAATTGTCTCCAATGTGCAGGAACATCTTTAGATAATTCATAACTTTGGTTCTTTTTCCCTATCCATTGAATACACCAATTTACTGGGCCTATATAACTGTATGTTTCCAATAAACTTGGTCCCCAGATTGTCTGCCACTCTTCCATAGTGGTGTGGTGGGTAACATTTTGGCATACTTTTTCATTTATCTTTTTCTTTGTTTGTATTTGCACTCTCGAACAGGGGTACTTCCCTGCTTTTGAAACTAAACAACTTCCCTTATCTCGAGGGTCCTCTACCCAACCGAGATAGCCTGGCATCTGTTGACATTGTTGCTTAGTTACCTCCTGTGGGATCAAACATCCTTCTATCCATCCTGGTATTATGTGGGATACAAATTTACAATTCCAGGAGACATTGCTAAATGCTTTGGGGATTTCTCCAACAGGTATTATTCCCCATGATATTGGGTCACCTGCTGAGTGAGGCATGGGCAGGCAAGCTGTAATGGTTGTGACATTTTGCATTTTCCCAAAATCCCGAATTAATCCTAGCACCAGATTTTCTTGCTCTGGGGTTTTTATGGGATTCCTAATTTCTGTTACTTGCCTGGTGACTCGGGTTTCTCTCATATAGACGTGAGTCATTCCATGTTCCCACCAATCATCCTCCGAGACCCAACACCAATAATTTCCTTCATCATCATCCTTCTTGGCCTGCCTGATTATTAAGACTATCATTCCAATTCTTCTCTCGATCTGATATTTGGGTCCAGATTTCAAATTTCCCTTCAACCACCACCCAAAGTCAGTGAATTTCTTTTCCCCTGTGATACAGCTTAAAATTAGGTCCCGGCCTTCTGTTGCTAGATATACCCCATGCTGTGGTTTAACGCTCCTATCCAAGTGAGGATTGGCAACTACTTCCCTCAGTCCATAGTTCCCATCACTTCCACAAGTGACTACACATAGGTATTCTCCTTCAGCCTCCCCAATTTTGGGATCAGTAATGTTGAGCCACCCCTTCCCTCTCAGGCCGACTATCCACCAGCTTATTCCAACGGTTAATCTTTCCCACATCTGGTCCGGGCCCATTTTCCACCATTTGACTTGTACTGTCCATCCACAATAATGGTCTAATTCAAAGGTGCAGTTTATTCTTAATGGGGGTCCATTCCACATGTCAACTTGTGTGTGGACCGGTACCACTGTGACAGGATTTTCCAAATTTTCCTTATTATTTATCCCTAACACTTTTACCTTAAAATTCCCATAATCAAAGCTGTCCCTAATCCAAACAACACATGTGAATGGGCCTGTATGGTTTCTCCATGATGTGGGTACCTGCAAGGTCGTGTTCCCTCTTTGTTGTTGCTCGTCCCAGAACAAGGTAACCATTCCCTGATCCGCCACTTCTGGTCCCACTTTCCAGCTGACATTTATTTCCTCGAATCCAGCTCTCTGGTTATCTGAAAACAAACAGGTTAGATTCATGCTCGCATTTTCAGGCACTACTACATACGGATCAACTACAGTAACTACCACAAAAGCATCCACATATAGGACCTGTCCCAGTAGGATGACAATTATTAGGATTTGGCTTTGAACACCATCCGGGTAGCAGATAGAGGTCGAACTTCCCACTGAGACGGGACTTTCTTGACTCTGGTGTAATGGATCCAGTTTCCGATGCCCTCGACCTTTACAGCGGTGAAAGTAGTCATGAGTACTTGGTAAGGGCCTTCCCACGTTTCCTTCAGAGGTTCAGTGTTCCAGTTTTTAATATACACTTGGTCTCCTGGTAGGATATCATGGGCTGGATTTTCCAATGGTAACGGCCGATTCCACTGCAGGGCTCCTCTGATAGCTGTGAGGGTCTTATTGAGAGACAGGATATAAGTGAGTAAGATTTGGTCTCCTATCAAATGCGGGTCACCCTGACACACTGTAGCATGATAAGGTTTGCCGTACAGGATTTCATACGGACTTACTCCTACCTTCTCTCTAGGCTTTATCCTGATTCTCAACAGGGCTAGGGGCAATGCCTGAGGCCACTGGATTTTTGCTTCCTGACAAATCTTCTTAATCTGCCCCTTCAGAGTCTGGTTCATCCTTTCCACCTGTCCACTAGACTGTGGTCTCCAGAGGGTATGAAGATTCCAAGTTATCCCTAACATTCTTGCTACCTCCTGTACAACTCCTGCCACAAAATGGGGTCCCCTGTCTGATGACATTCCTAACGGTACACCAAATCTTGGTATAATCTCCCGTAACAATGTCTTTACTACCTCTTTTGCCTGATTTGTTCGACAGGGAAAGGCTTCCGGCCACCCGGAAAAGGTACATACATACACCAATATGTACTTATATCCCTGGGCTTTCGGTAATTCTGAAAAATCTATTTGCCAATAATCTCCTGGTTGTGGTCCCACCTGTAATTTTCCCATTTGCACTTGCCTCCTAGTCACAGGGTTATTTTTGATACATACCGGGCAGGTGGCGTTCACTCTCTTAGCCATTGTTAACATCTGATTTGAGATTACCTCTTTCCGCAGGAATTGAATCAGCGCTTCTGCTCCCCAATGGCATTTGTTATGTTCCATTTCCAGCACTGCTCTCATGATTCTCACGGGTAAAACTACTTGTCCCGTTGATGTTACATACCATCCTTTGATGTTTTTGCGGGCTTGCACCAACTCAGCTAGTTTTTCATCTTCTGGAGAATAGCTAGGTTTTTGTTCAAGGTAAGAAGCAGCTGGGTTAGTCCGTACAGGCAATAATGCTAATTGAGTCCATACTTCTCGGGCTACCTGTTTGGCTGCTTTGTCTGCCAGCTGGTTTCCTTGATGTTCCTTTCCCATCCCCCTCTGATGTCCTTTTACATGCATTACTGCCACCTCCCGGGGTTTGTGGACCGCTTCAAGTAGGGCTAGAATTTGCTCACGATGTTTGACCTGTGCCCCTTGCGAGTTCAAAAGTCCCCTTTCTTTCCACAAAGCCCCGTACACATGGATTACTCCAAAAGCATATTTGGAGTCTGTCCAGATATTTACTCTTTTTCCTTGACTTAAAACCAAAGCTCTTACCAAAGCCCATATTTCTGCCTTTTGGGCTGATGTTCCTGGGGTTAGAGCCTCAGCCTCTATGACTTGGTTTAGGGTTACCACAGCATACCCAGCATACCGAGTTCCATTTTCAACGAAGCTGGAGCCATCAGTGAACAGTTCCCAGTCGGGGTCCTCCAAAGGCTCATCTCTCAGGTCTTGTCGACTAGCGAATACCTGTTCGATGGTTTCCACACAATCATGTACAAGTTCTCCTTCATCCTGTTGAGCTTGGAGAAATTCTGCTGGATTAAGACAGTTAGTTGTTTTTAATTCGATGTCGTCTTGTTCCCTCAACTGTGCCTGGTACTGTAACATGCGGCTAGATGACAACCAATGCCCCCCTTTTTGTTCCAGTACTGCAATTACCATGTGGGGAATAAACACTTCAATTTTCTTTCCCAAAGTCAATTTCCTGGCCTCCTGTATCAGAATCACAGTGGCTGCCACAGCTCTTAAGCAGCTAGGCCATCCAGCACTCACGGCATCCAACTGTTTTGAGAAGTATCCCACTGGGCGTTTCCACGATCCCAGCTTTTGTGTGAGCACTCCTACTGCCAGTTGCTGCCTTTCATTAACATACAGTTGAAAATCCTTTGTGAGGTCCGGCAAACCTAGGGCAGGTGCTTCCCTCAATGCCTGTTTCAGTGCCTGGAATGCCCTTTCCTGGATTCTTCCCCACTTTAGCTCAGGGTCTTTTGCAGCTTCATAGAGGGGTTTGGCTTTCAGGCCGAAGTCTGGAATCCACAGCCGACACCACCCCACCATCCCTAGAAAAGATCTCAGTTCCTGATGATTTCGGGGCGTAGGAATGGCACAGATTGTTTGTATCCGGTTAGTACCCAACCTTCGGGTCCCCTGGGAGATTTCGCAACCCAAATATATGACTTTTTCTCTTACCAGTTGGGCCTTTTCTTTAGACACACGATATCCTGCTTGTCCCAGCATATTCAGTAGTCCGATGGTTAGGCACAAGCACACCTCTGGCTCTACAGTAGCCAGGAAAATGTCATCAACATACTGCAATAATACATAAGAGAAAGGAGACTCCCATACCTGGCTGATTTTCCATTCCTCCAATTCTCGAGCCAACTGGTTTCCAAATATCGTAGGACTGTTCTTGTAACCTTGAGGCAGACGACCCCACGTCAGCTGTTTCTTCCATCCTGTATCTGGGTCTTCCCATTCAAAAGCAAACAATTTTCTACTTTCAAATGCCAGAGGGATGCAGAAAAACGCGTCCTTTAAATCGATTACAGTGAACCACTGAAATTTTTCAGACACAGATGTTAGCAATGTATAAGGGTTAGCCACCACTGGATGGATAGCCTTTGTGATATTATTAATTGCCCTTAAATCTTGCACCAGTCTATATTTTCCATTTGGTTTCCTCACCGGGAAAATTGGGGTATTGTATTCTGATTCACATTCTTGCAGAATTCCTAATGCCAAAAACTGAGTTATCATTGGGGCTACCCCTTTCCTAGCTTCCAGCTTTAGTGGGTACTGCTTTAATCTAACTGGACGGGCTCCTTCCTTCAACTCCACCACTACAGGTTGTGCAGCTTTTGACTTACCCGGAACTCCAGACTCCCAGACCCATGGTACTACTGCCTGCTCTATTTCTTCAGGTATACCTGTTGTTTCTACTTCTTTTATCACAAACAACTTGGATAAGTTTTCTTCTGGGATTTCCAATTTAACCCTTCCTTTTTCAAAAATTATTCTCGCATTCACTTTTGACAATAAATCCCTTCCTAACAATGATTCTGGACTATTTGGCATATACAGGAATTGATGGTCAAATTCTTTTCCCCCAAATCTTATATCTAATGGGCGTAAAAACGTCCTTTCCTCTATTTGTCCCATAACCCCCACCACCTGGATAGTAGAATCACTTAAGGGTCCCATTAGTGTATTTAAAGCAGAATGTGTAGCTCCAGTATCTATCCTAAATTGTCTGGGCTCCCCTCCCCACCTCAATTATCACCTTCAGATCCTGATCTAGTCAGCTGCTTTGATTTTGATTGTGGTAACTCCTTATCATAAAGGCTTGTGCGACCTCTTGTGGATTATTACAGAAAGGATTTAGTCCCTGTCCCTGCTCATTCCCTCCACCCTGGGAAACGGACACTCATTTTTCCAGTGGTCTCTATTTTTGCATATAGCACATTGATTCCATGCCAACCTAGTTGTTCCCTGTCCCATTATACCATTTCCAAATCCTCTCCCCGCAACCGATGCTGGATTTCCTCCCCCTCTTCCCCGGCCCCGACCTTGTCCTCTTCCCCTGGAGTTTCCCCCTCTAGAATTTCCACTGGTTACCTGCTGTAAGATTGCCAGCATACTTGCTTGCTGCCTTTTCATTGTCTCCTTTTCTCTGTTATTATAAACTTTCCATGCCACCTCCAACAACCTTTCTAGGTCCCTAGTTTCTTCCCCCTCCAATTTCTGCAACTTCTTATGGATATCCTCCTGAGACTGTCCCATAAATATCAATGCCAATTGCAATTTTCCCGCTTCCCCCTCCACATCCAAATTTGTAAATCGTCGGGCAGTCTCCTTTAATCTCTCCAAAAACGCTGAGGGCGACTCATTTTTTTCCTGCTTAACTGAATACAATTTTGACCAATTCAAGGTTTTAGGTATCCCATTTCGCACTCCCTCCACCACCAGCTCCTGATAAGTTCTAAGTCTTCGCATCCCTTCCCCTGAATTTGGGTTCCACTCTGGGTCTTCCCTTGGTACCAAATCATTCACATTGCCCCCTGCCAATCGCAACCGAACCATGTCTCGAGCCCGCTCAGCCATAGATTTAAAAATCATATCTTTTTCTGTCAAATCAAAAATTGTGTGTAGCAAAACTTGTAAATCATTCCAATCAGGATTCTGAGTTTTAATCACCATCTTAATCACTCGAGCCACGAGCTCCGGATCTTCCCGATACGTCCCCGCTGATTGTTTCCAAATCATCAAATCATTAGGGGAAAATGGGACCTTTACCATAACCTTCTCCCCCTCGGGACCTGCCACCGCCTCTCGTAATGGGGCCATTAAACGGGGTTTATTTACCTCCCTCTCTTTCTCCCTTTCTCGTCCCCTCTCCATCATCCGCCCCCTTCGGGTCCTTTCCCATAATGGACTCTGTGGCGCAATTGTTTCCTCCTGTATGGTTTCCTCAATCCCTGCTTCCCTTTCTTTTCTTAATTCATCATCCTTCCCTAACGGGGGTGCACTGGGGAGGGTCAACGTCGCTACTGGGGGAACCAGCATTGAGACATCCTCTTCAGGTTCTGTAAACTTTACCGAGCACTCTTTGCACTTTTTCCATTCTTTACATCCCGCACATTCATTATCCACAGATTTCAATACCATTATACCACATTCCTTCTGCCACTCAGGCTTTCCTTTCAGGTAATAAAACAAATCCAAATATGGTATCTCATCCCACTTCTCATTATCTTGTAAATAATGCATCAAAGGGGTAATGATATCAGGGTTCAAAGTACCATTCCTGGGCCACTGCATTCCTTCAGTCTCATACATAGGCCAAATATAATTACAGTAATCAATCAATTTCCTTTTACTCAGTTCCTGGCCAAAAGTACCTTGTTTCCAATGCTGTAATAAACATCCTAGAGGCGAATCATCATTTATTTCTATGTTAGTTCTAGTTAATGCTTTAAACGTTTTAAATGGCATCATCATACACACACTCACTCTCACTCTTACACCACAATTCAGTTACCAATAGTCCACTATAATCCACTATTCTTGCCTTGCTCGTCACCGCGAGTGGCAAGTACTGGTCCTGCGCAGCTTTCGCCACGTCTGACGGCCAGTGCCTAGGCTCCCCAACCTTTAGACGTCTTTTGCCCAACCGTGCGAGGATCACTGCCTCGTCTTATTCGGCAGGCTTACCCAAACCAAGGAATAAAGCACCTTTTCGGGCTTACCTCTCACAGTCGTCCGTCAGGCGCGGGGTCGGGCACGGGTTGATGTCTCCCCAGAAATCACCTGGTGCTGGCGTGGAGTGGATCAGCTCGCGAACCGCCCCAGCAACCTCCGGAGTCCTGCCGCGGTCGCCAGAAAACTGTTGCCCGATATCCAAAGTGAAACACAAATCAACAGAGTTGATTTATGCCGGTGCTTTATTTAGGGCCCGGGGACCTGAGGACTAGTGTCCCAAGTCAGAATCCCGGAGACCCTCATTTTACAATCAGCTTTTATAACTTTTTACAACTGATTACTTCATCAACATACGTGCAAAACCCCACATCCCAAGTTACAATAGATACATATATCAAAATCAAATTACACTCCTTGAAGTCATAAATTTCACATGGTTGTCTGCTCCAAGACTATAGTTTAGCTCCTGTGGTCAAACTCCCCCCACCAGATATCCATGGCTACGTTATACTTTAACTTAATCTCATGGAAACAGCTAACAGTTTCTACCTGTTTGTTCTTAGCTAAGCCTTAAGTCTCAGGAACCTCAGTACATTCCCATGGCACATTCCCAGAATTAGGGCCTACTTCTAATAGGAAAATCTTCAAGCCTTAGCATGACTACTACCACTTCACTATTTTATTTCTCCCAACCCCCTTTGGTAACACCATGATCTAAATTTTGCAGTAGTATTAAATCACTTCCAACAGTGGTCTTCTGCAGGTTCCTAAAGGTTGTATTCTTCTGTGGAGTCCTTCAGCCACTCAATGTAATCTCTGTACACAATGGTTTGGTCTGTTCTGCCCACCCCCCCCATGACCTTGGCCTTGTGGTTCCTTCCCCCTCGGTGTGTCTCTATTGGCTTCAAGTCAATGCCCTTACCTGCCCTTTGCCCCGCCCCCAGACCCTCTACTTAAGGGGAGACAGGGGTGGAGTTCTCTCTCTCACCTCTTGGCCTTAGCTCTCTTCACTTTCTTCTCCCACCCCCGCTCGGGGTGAGGGGGAGAAATAAAATGGACTCTCGTGCTTAACAAAAGAGACTTGTCTCGTTTGTTTCCCTGCCGGCGCCTGTAACCTCCCTGGACACGATGAAACTTGCTCCATGATGCAACAAATGGTGGATGAATGAGGGCAACCAGTGAGGACAGCAGGACCGGCACCCCGTAAGTCATCCCCTGCCAGACCCCCACCTTAAAAAGGAAGACTCAAGAGCACCATGGCTGGAGACCAAGTTGAGAGTAACCTTAAGAACATGGGGGTAAAAAGCTTATGGGGAGGGAAACATCCGGTAAGAGGACCGGCTTACTGGGACCGAGAGATGAAACTAACATCTACCATCACAAGTCTTTCTCATTCTTCATGGGAGGGAGTTTTAAGAAGTACAAGTGACTAGTCTGCCTGCAAAAAGGACCATGCTGGGGACTCTTACCAACTCTCCTGACACGTTGCTGCAACTTATGGACGGTAAAGCTACTTATGGACTGTTATAAATGATTAATAGCCAATCGGATAGGAAGAATAAATTTTATTTTTCCATTTTAAATCTATCTGGGACAGCCACAGGGAACAACATTTGAATGTTGGGTGAAACAGCAGACTGACAGCAGGGTTGCTATCTCCCACTGTTCCACGATTTACTGGTGGTTGAGTCCAAGTTCTTATACTGTATTTTGTGCCTCCCGGCAGCAGAGGTATTGTGTTTTTCAAATTCAAACTCAGTCTTTCACTTGATGATGAACCCCGAACAGATTTCCCGGTGCTGGGCTGCGTCTGAAAGGATTTTTCCGGGAATCTTCTTTTGAGATGATGATGTCGTCAAATTCAGGGTCCACCCTCAAAATGGGTATAGATGTGTTGATGGTGGGTTGATGGTGGGTTGATGGTCCGGGTGCCCAAGATCTGATTAGCTCAAGGAGCTACATCCTGGGAAGCCACCCTCCTTTCTGGTGTAAATCGAGATGTTAGATTGTATACAAAGCATGTCCTGGCATTTGGTGAACGCCCGTCCCATTCCGGGAATCAGGGTTACTTTTTATACTCACAGGGTTATAGAAAATATACATTCTATCATCTACTATGTTTTAATTGCACGAATTTATAGTCACATCTATTACATGGACGATTATGGATGATTTGCATGCAGAGCGTCGGTGCCCTAAATCAGTGGTCCACCCTCCTGTAAACCTCCACATGTTTCAGTTGCTGTGAAGCTGCCTGTATCTTTCCTTTACCCTTTGTTCCTAAGAGTCTGGCAAGAAGTGAAAACTGCCAGAATGGCAAGGAGTTGCTACTGTCTCTCCATCACCCTGCCCTTCTCCACCCCTATCCCACTTTCCCTGAAGGCAAGACAAGGTTAGAAACCGTCCAGAAGTGATGCGGGTGCGCTACCGTCCTCCCACCGTCCTGTGTCCTCCTTCGCCCCCCTGTCTTTCCATATCCCCTATTCCCTGCCTGGGAAGGCAGTGGTCAGGCCGACCCGGGTGCTCCTTCTAAAAAATGGTGCTTACATGTGGTTTTTAAGATCCCCTCTTTCCCGTGCAGTCCGTCTTTTCTGGCCCCGTGCCTGCCCTTCCCCCCCACCTACCTCCCCGCTTCCTGCTGCGGCTGCAGCTGGCTCTGTCCTGGGCCCCCACGGCAGGGGAGGTGAGGCGGGAGAAGGGCTGGGCCCTGCCCTTGTGCCCTGCAGCTGTGCCCATACAGGCCCACATGGCAGAGGTGGCGTGGCAAAGCTGAGCAGCCTCAGAGATACTGAGCCCTGCCGTGTACTGCTGCCAGCTCGACCACTGCCGCTTTCACCGTTCCTCGCTTCACAGTCACCATCATCAATCCAACAAACTACCTACAATGCCAGTACTAAAGCCGAGACCAAACACTAAGAACTGTGCCCTTCGTGAAGAAGAGATCAAAGAATTGCACCCCTTCTAGTCAGAAAATCAAAAGCCAAAAGAGAATGAACTATTAGCTCATTAAGTGAAAACATATTCATTTAATTCAGTATCATTTCTGTTACCTTATCCTCTGTAAGCCTAAAATGCTTTTCTATTGCCTGTTAATTCAGCTTAATAATGTTCGTAGTTATTCATCACACATTTTAACCAATTTATAAACAGAGGAGTTGTGAAGTCTTTCAGCCACTCAATGTAATCTCTGTACACAATGGTTTGGTCCGTTCTGCCCCCCCCCCCCCCCCCCCCCCCTGGCCCTGGTGCTTTCCCCCTCGGTGTGTCTCTATTGGCTTCAAGTCAATGCCCTTACCTGCCCTTTGCCCCGCCCCCAGACCCTCTACTTAAGGGGAGACAGGGGTGGAGTTCTCTCTCTCACCTCTTGGCCTTAGCTCTCTTCACTTTCTTCTCCCACCCCAGCTCGGGGTGGGGAAATAAAATGGACTCTCGTGCTTAACAACAGAGACTTGTCTCGTCTGTTTCCCTGCCAGCGCCTGTACCTCCCTGGACACAATGAACACTGTTGCTACACGATGCAACATTCTTCATTTCAGTTTGGGTAAATTCAGTACTGCTTTATAAACTTTTTATCACTTTCCAAACTGCATTTTTCCTTTTCTAGTCTATAAGCAAGAGGAAGATCAAGAGGCTGAGATACCTTGGTGAAAAAACAAAACAAAAAAATCTCCAGAAACCACAACCAGAAATCTGTTCACTATCTAATTACAGATACTAACTCTTTGTTAATAAATCAGTTAGATTTGCTTTCAGAATTTTCATGTATTATATATTAAACTGTCCATTACATTCAGGTTTCTTCTCTCCCCTTCAAGATTACTTTCTTTTACCTTGTTCCTGCTTAATCTGCACAAGTAAAACCAAGTTTTGAGCAAAAGGTGTTTCTTCTCAAATAAGATTTTGATTAAGCACTTATTGATGCTAGAAAGGCAAAAGGGAAAATAATAGAAACCACCTAATTTTGCTACTTGCAAAAAATAAAACAATTAGAAAAAATCAATGACTTATCCAGATCAATGCAGGGAATCAAATCTAGATCTGTATATCAATCTGTTACCTCCAACACACACACAGAATAGCAGTTCCTCTCAAAGAATACATATCAAGCACTACAAGAAAAATACAATTAATTTCAGAAACCTACTCAAATGATTTGCACTCATCTTTTACAGCTGAAAGTTTGAATATCAAATTCAGAAGGGATACTCTCAGTGCTCAGAGGGTGCCACAGAGTATAGCATAACCAGCCAAGAAGACAAATTATCACTTAAAAGGATTCACCCAGAACCATGGGAGCACACCACTCATCTACCATGACCTTTCCCCACAGATTTTGTTTGGAAGTCTTCCACTCTACTCTGTGGGAGAAGATGGTTTTCTGCCTATAGAGAATATGTAGAATAGGTTTTATGCAAGTGCTCATAAAAAAAAAAAAAAAAAGAAAAGAAAACAAAACGGAATCAGTGTTATTTAATCACTGACTTAGGAACAAGCTTTTGAAGAGAAGACAGATGGTTCAAGAAGAAATGACAGCGTTGTGAGAGCAGCCAGAGCCATGGAAGTCGCACGGCTAAAATATTTGCTTTCTTAATTGTCTTAACTTCACAAAATGCCACCTCGTTTCACTAAAAAATATCAGAAAGGGAAGTTTCTAGTCTATCTCAGAAAGTCGAGGGAACCCCAAAATAAGTGAGAAGCTGGCAAGAGCAAAAACGCAGGTCCGACCAGTATGGTTAATCCTACGTTCTCTGTTTATTCTGGCTAAGATGGCAGGTTATATACATTGCTACATAGTTTACATTCACAGGTGTTCTTCCATTGGCACACAGCACAGAGAAAAATGCAAACACACTTTGTTGAACAAACTCTTAAAGCAGCTACTGTGTCCCCACCAAGTGCTATACTTAGTATCTACTAGAAAAACCCTTTGCCCTTGTTACCAACTTAAGGTGTAATTTCTTGCTGCGCCACAGTCTTGGCAGCTGAAATATCTGCTGCACCACAAACCTTACAGGCCTTAACTCTGGAGCCTAATCTGGATGATTCAATCACAGTCCAAATACAGATCATGTCCACCTTCCCTAAGAAATTCTGCTACATATCTCATCCAGACTATTCACTGTGATAGGAAAGATAGGTGCTAATGTCTACAAACGACTGGATGGGTGATGGTCTTTAGGAGAAATGGGTGTTAATGTCTTCAAAATGGGTCTTAATGTCTCTACCAACATCAAGCCACACAAATTTGTTACAGAACCCAGACAGTTTGATGAGAGATTTTTAACTCCTGAACTTTAGGGTAATAGGAGAAATGGGCCCACACAAAGTCTATTGCAGAACCCAGACAGTCTGAACTTCCAAACTTTGGGGCAAAATGACCATACATGTTCAAAGGGGAATATGCGGTAAGTGGTTCAGGAAGGTTGTACCCTTCTAGTACCTCAGCCAATGGGGAAACGAGGAGAGCAACATGTGGTCAGGAGTTTAGGATAAAAAGAGGCTGCGTCCTCCAAAAACCCAAGAGACCCCACAGAGTATGCCCTAGTAGACGCTCCTTTTATTAGAATAAAGTGGCAGGACTCCTCTGTCTCCTTTGTGGACACTGGCTCTTCACAGCGTGGCTTTTCCACACAATTATTTTAAATACTTTTATTGCATAGCTTTTGTATACTTCAGAAAGGAAGCTAGTAACCCCACTATCAGCAGTGCTTGCTTATACAGACATAGTCCATAGAAAGTTCTACTTTATTAATGGTGGTAGTAGTAGCAGCCCCCTGTCCTGGTTTAAGGCAAATTTGGGAGGAAACCTCCAAATGGGGTTCCTCTGGAAAACAAATCCAAATGGTCCCTCCCCTCAGCCACTCCAGGAAAAGAACTTCCTTGGAGAAAAGTGGAAAAAACTATTTATTTAACAAACCAAGTGCCCACAAGCATAAAGAATGAATAATATGAAACAATAAAACCTCTCCTTCTGGAGTGAGATGGCAAATTGAGAAAGCGCTTGCCATGGGTGTAGCTCAACTCGCTCAGTCCCTTATTCATCCCTCTGGAGGTCCAGGCCCCGGTGGGCCGCAGGTGCCAGCTCCCCGGTGCTCCTCTGGGTTTCTCCAGTCCAGAGTAGGTTTAAACAGTCCCAAGAAAAAGGAAAATAACAGTCCAGGAAGCTTCTCTGCCTCAGCTAGCTAAACTAACTAAAAGCAAAAAAGATCTCTGTCTGGCCTCTGTCCGTGCCTCCGATGAACAACACCGTCCCAAGGAAAAAAATGCAGAGAAGTGAATGCTGTTTTCTCGAAACAAACTGTGTGCTTCTTTTTTTCCTGCTTCGGTCTCAAAACCAGTCTTAAAGGCACAGAACTCAATATACAGCACACACAGAACAGACGATTGGGGATGCAAGCATCATAAAGTCACTGTAGGACACCCCCATACATTAGAGATAAATGGTCAGAGAATAACTTGGTAGATCTCATATCAAGTAGAAATTTTCAGATTCAACAACAAGAAACATACATTTAAAGTGTGGTACTACAACATCATGAGTATGACATACCTATGCTGATATAATCTTGTAGGAAGTGTTAAAAATGACCCTATAATATTGGCTTTTGCATTTGTGTATTAGTCTTTAGATGTTGTTATTGATTGTAAGTATTTAAATATAGCGCAATTTATAACCCCTTTTAGCTGCTTGCTAATATAACCAAATTTCTCATTTTAAGTATACACCGTATAGCCCATGGAAATAGTAGTGTGATAAATATGTTTATGTATACACCTTATAGCTTATAGAAATAATCATGTGATGAATGTATTGTACTGTAGGCCTTAGCAAAATATAAAATATTAAAATACTTCTATGGAACCGAGAGAAATGTATAAAGCAATTAGGTTGTTTCCCACATCTGCTGACTGACCTGTCCAAGTGATAACTGTGACACAAACCAGAGCACTGGAGGAGAATTAGAGAACTTGTTAACTACTCGTTATCAGGGAAGTGTGAAACAACAAAATGAAGCCAGAAGAAGAAATGAAATATATTGACCTGATCTGCAGGATGTCATGTAGATAAGTCAGAGTGAAAAACCAAAACAAAAGAAAGTTCCTACAACATCAAAAGCTACCAAGAATGTTTGAATAATGCATGAAACTTATGAATATGTATATACCTTAGTAAAGTAATAGTATATAGATAACACCGTCTTAATGTACCTGGTGTGTTTGTGTAGTGGTTTGAAAGCAAAACGAGTGAGAGGCTCCAAGTCAGAAATACAATTTAATAAGAAGGAAAGAAAAAAGGTAAAATAAAATAGAATAAATGCAGTAATACAAAAGACCACTGACAGAGTCAGAATATAACCTGAGCAGGGTGATGGAAGCAGTCCAGATGAGGGGGTCTTCCTGAAGCAGTGATCCCGTATGTGAAAAACGAGGTTCATTCTCTATGTAGATTTTAAGAGATAAGTTTAATAGAAAGTAAGACAATTAGGAGATAGAAAAAAAGCAAAGTATGGCTGGCCAGGTGACTTGGCATTTAGCCAAGTACACATCTTGCTGCATTAGAGACATTCTTTAAATATCCTTTTTATTGCAACAGTCTGTTGAATATTCATATTTTTCTATAAACTATTTTCCATACTCCAGGAACTGTTTTGCATGGTCCCTCCTTGGGTCTCCCTTTTTAGAGCATGCATGTTTCTTGGCTGTGTCTTCATTATCACTTCCAGGTTGGGCCTTGGTCCATACTTTCTTCAGGTGGTAGATGCTGATAGTTGGTATATCAATAGCAGGGTCTTCTTTACATATTCACTGGATGTTATCTCGACCAAACAGACAGTTTAAGCATACTATATCAACTACTACCACTATGCTTAGTTTTCTTTACTAATAGCAGAAATAAAAACCTTATATTCTTAATATAATGTTATTATTCGTATAACACACACACCTTGTGAAAAGCCAGCTTTATAATATATATCTATAACACGTAGAAAGATCCGGTAGCTCTGGTCCTCTGGGAATCCAGTGGGTAAAAGCTGCTTGTACTGTCCCAAATCCCAGATTATATCCAGGTGAGAATGCTTGGTTCCTCCCCCTGGGCGGAGCATCTCACAATGGGATGATGAGTCATACAGGGGGTCCTTGATGGCCCATTAAAGACAGAGAACTCCCAGAGGGAGTTATCTATGAGTCATGCAGCAGGCATTTGATGGGCCATTAACAGAAGACACATTAACAGAAGAGGGAGGGGGCCTAGGAGAAGACTGCTTCAACAATTGGATCCAACAGTTCACGAAGATGGTGATAGAATACTTTGTGCACATCCTATACTACAACCCAGGACAGTTTGTTGGCAGATAGCCAGGAACACCTCAGTACTGGACATTGTCCTTTTTTATTCCCTTATTAAACTTTTGAAAATATTCTAAGAGTGATCTTTCTTTTTTCACAGAAGTTATGCCTCAATTATGTTGCAATGACTACTGGCAACATACATTAAACTATCAGGGACACCTAAGGGGAGTTGCAATTGCCATGCACAGTCTAGTGAGAATCAAAAATAACTACAGTCAATAGAGCTATTCATGTACAAAGGAAAAAAATGGCCTGCAATACCTAGGCACAAAGATGAGAGAGGTTTTAGCCTCTGTTTCAATTTTGTCAGCCTGAAGGACTCCAAAAACTTCATCTAGAAATATTTTTTAAAAAGGTGGGAATTTGTTTTAGATTCTAATGCTGCCCTGACATTTATGCAGCACCATGGCAGTGAATACCTATTACTTCTGCTATTTGACATTTTTGGGTTTACTATCTATTGTCCTTATTTTGCCACTGGCAAATATCTCAAATAAAGCACTTGCATTAAAACCAAAAAACCCAAAAAACCTAAAAGCAACTAAAGCACTACAGATGGCTACATGTTAAATACAGGGAATAAAAACAGCACAAAGCATATTTTGCTGAGTAAGCCTGATAATCTAAAAAATGCATATGACTGACAGTCAATCACTTTATACTATAAAAGACCAGTCCCACTTTTGCACAGCATGGATTTCTAGCATACCTCCCTAAGGAGTGTGATGATCCATCCCTTGAGTGGGGATGCCCCTCAAGGTTACTCCTCGAAGCTGAGTGAAAGAGATTTGCCTACAGTCATTGGTATGGGTGAGTAGTATCAATCTCTACTTAATAATCATTATGCCAGCTTTGAAATTTTTTATTTAATTAGTAGTGCACTATACTAGTAGTTATAGCTATCCATACTGTGTAGCAAATAATTCTGATTAAGGTTTTTTTGTCTACTCATTATTATAATCAATTTAATTTTTTTTAAAATTTATATAAATATATTTGGTTTGCCATCCTTAACATGTGGGAGAAAGTTGTATAAAGGTTCAATTATACCTATGCAATCCTTTAGACATAAACTGTTGACCAAGTCTGGGGCCAAGATTGGCTTCAACCACATCCAGACTCCTCTCTGAGAAGGAGTTTAGAAAGCAAGGGAGTCCTTTCTGCACCCTGTGACTCAGTGGCAGGGCTTCTCTAATAAACTTTGTCTGAAGCTCCCATTATGCCCATTCCACCTTCCAACTGAATTATGCTATTCTATAACAAAAAGACATATGGACACTGCATTCAAGTAAATACAGAACTGAAAAAGCAACTCTAAACAGGACATCTCTCCCCTCCAGTATACCAAAGCTGTCTTCTTGATAACTAGCTGAACTAAACCTACTTTCCTTGGAATTCTTTAATTTTATTTTTTTAACTGAAAGACCAATGTATGAACATTGTCTATAATAGCCTTCTAAAAGGCTGGCCTTGTATCTATTAGAAGACAAAACAGTAAGAAAACCACCAGTATATTAAGTGAGGACAAGGAGTATAAGCTAAGCATACCAGCGAACTACATCTAAAAAGGTCCAATAAACCTAGACCATAGAATCATAAGATTCATATTCTACAACTAGCCTCAGCCATTACTTGGTAAAACAGTTTGGCCTTAAAGCTCATAAACCTCTTAAAAAAACCCCACAAAACCCCCAAAAAACAAACAAACCACAACAAACCTTTCCCAACCCCACCATGACAAAACTGTATCCCTCACCCCCTCAATAAACATGAGCTGCTTTTCTTCTTCCAAACAATTTTGCATTTCACCCATTAGAGATACATAAAAATCCATTACAAAATGTATTAAAATACCAGATTTACTACTTTTGTACAGTTTTCTCCAGTCTTGCATCAATACTTACTAGAGACTTAACTTTTCAGTGTAAATACACACAAATACACTGACAAAATAGAATCACTTGGTAACTGTCCTTAGAATTGGTGGCAGTCACTTAAAAGTAGTAAGAAATAGTTTTTTAAGTAAACAACTCTTTCTTTTAAAACAACTGTTTTTTCTTGTTAGTTCTATGGAACCACAGTCAAAATAGAAGATTTGAACAACTACATAGGCATACAAACTCGAATTCTTACACAGGTAATAATCAAAAATCTTTTCCTATCCTATCTTGAATTAAGAAATTGAGAAAAAGCGGAAACAAATGGAAAATATAAAATCTGTTTTGAACTAGCTGGACAGAAGAGCTACATGCAACACTAGAAATTACTGCGATTAAAAATGATAGGCATGCAGACTTCTGGGCATTCATAGTGGGGCTTTTTGGGGACCTTTTTGACTCAAAAGGTAAACATACACCTCAATTTTTATTAATTGCATATCATAATTTTAATACCTAAAAAATAAGCATTCCTTGCTATTTTAAGCATTTATAAAAAATATATTACACCTCTGTTTCTGAAAGTATGACAGGCACAGGCTGCAGACATATGGATAGTCAATTCAGATTTTTAATGCAATGCAGTAGAATTTAAACCATTGTGACCAGAATATTTTAGAAAGTAAGTTGGTTGGGAGCCTGCGAGCCATGTTTAAAAACAATAATCAAAATCCTTGCCATATAGATGCATTCTTATCACTTGACAAAATGTAACACATATTAAAGATAAGAATTAATGCTACATGTCTGATCTGCCCCACACCCACATTAGCTCACCCTTAATAACATCCTATGTTTGGGAAAAATCTATGCCTTCCAGCCTTTTTACTTTACTTTCTTAGTATCTATGGCAGTCAGATCCACAGGGCATACCAAGATAAACTGCATTTCTATAGCCCAGAAAGTCACAAAAAAGGAAGGAAAATAAAATTTTCTTTTATCCCAGGCTGAAATCCTCAGCCTCCTTCCAAATGCAGCTCTATATGTGATGATAGCAAAACAAGCTGCAGTAAACAGCTTTTGTTAAGATTAAATTTCCCCCTCCTCCCAAAAAAAGTAAAATATTTATAACTGCACCAACTAAGGGTGGGAAGGCCTCCTCTTGATGCCTTAAGTTTTAGCTTTCATATTTTCCAGATTTTGCACTCTCGGGTTTGGTTTCTCACCCGAGATTCAGGTTGTTAAAAGTCCTTGGCCCTCTAAAAGCCCTGAGCCACGTGGCAAAAAAAAAAAAGCAGAGTCTTCAAGGCCTTGTTTTCAGGTTTCTCGTGTTGTTTATTATTTGATATCTCAGATATCTCTTGATATCTGTCCGAGGTCCGGACAGCAGCTGGGACACGAGGTGACTGCCCGCCGATGGGGCGTTGCTTTGCTCTTATACAGATAACTACATGTCTATTATTTACAGTTTTGTGCCAATGTCTAGTACCTATACTAGAAGGGTCATTTCTACCTTGACCCAATCCCCTCAAACTACTTTGTGTCATCACCACCTCAGAAGATGGAGGACGAGGAAGGAGAGGAACTTAGGGCAACACCCTAAATCCTCCATTTTGTCCCCCATTTACCTCTATTCTAAGAACCCCAAAACTACAAAATTTTTCACCCCATGCTGTGCTAAACTACTATTTTCACACCTTTGAGGTTTGTAATTCCTCTCTCAGTGTTGGAAGCCTCTCCCATGGACTAAAATCAAACCCAGTGTCTTCCTGGACTCTGTGCCAAGGTCTCCAATCCCCCTGGACCGGCTCCACACCCCCCTGTCCAGGGTTCAAACTCCCTTCCTCAGGTCCCAGGTCATCCAAAGGGTGCCCTGGACTCCGACATTGTACTGCATTAGTATATAACTCTGAACTTCATATAAAGTGGCAGCAAGTTCTCTTCACAGTTTAGTTAGACAAAACCATCCTTTTCCAGCCCGAGAACCAAGGACACCGTTACAGCTTCAGGCCCAAAAAGTATAAACAACAGTGAATTGAGGAGAGCAAACTGGAAGGATGGAACTTCTTAACTTGAAGTTGTAATTGGACAATTCACCCCAATATGTAAATGGACCAAAACTTATAAAAGTGTGAAAACATGTGATCCGTCATCCATCTTTGGTGTAGCCTTGGCCAGACTCTTGTACTGCCCAAGGTGTATTCTTTGAAGGCCTTTTTAATAAATACCTATTTTATTCCTTTAACACTGTCTAGTCTCTGTTCTAGGTAGCCTCCCCAGGCATCACTCTCCTCTGAGTCCCTCCCACAAGCCAGCAGTCTAGTAGGACCCCATCAGGATGCAACATCGCTCCCTGCCCTGTTGCAACCATGTTCTGTTTATTCAGTGATTAGTTTCCTCTTGACCTCCATTTTTCCTTTTAATCAGAGGAGGGATAAGGAAATAAATTTTGTAGAGTATAAATAAGTCTTTACAGTTATATTCCATGCATCTCTCAATTTTAATAAAATAACCCAGTGCACATAGTTATTTGTTGAAGCCACTATTTGCAGCTGGACCCAGGGCATTAATATATCTTTCACTGCAGCTTAAAAAGCAGGTGCAAATTTCTCTCATACACACTCAGAATCTTATAACCTACTGCTGTCCATTCCTATGTTCTCATTGGTGCATGATTCACACACCAAGTACCCTCTCCAGCACTGCGTTCCTAATGCTAATGACTGTCCTTGCCTTTTTTCTTTTCAGTTGCAGCATCCTTAGCTGAAAAGAAATCCTGTAAAGCAGAGTATACTTCTACAACATTATACAGTTTATACACATCACAGATTATAATATTCCCCCAGCATAATACACATGATCCTACATGCAGCCATCCAGACTCTTCTACTGTTACTCCAAATAAACCCTATCCTTGCTCAGGAAAGCTTAGCAACTGTCATCAGTGCAACATGCAAATACATTTGTAACCGACAGGGATTACCTTCTTTTTTCCTTTCCCCCTCCTGCCCATCCCCCGCCCCGTACATCTTATTCTTAGTCCAATCCTCCTCCTATCTAGTTCAGCCCTAAAGAGAGCAGACACGCTATACCTTGACTCGATTTCATGTGGACTACCTCAGCATGCAGGACAGCAATTATGACACTAGTGAAATTAACAGCACAAATAATGACAGGAAGTCTAGGAAACAAGCCTTTCTTTCAATTGCTGCTATCTCCAACTCCACCATCTTCTTTGTCCTCCTACTCTAGCAATCACCAGCAGAGCCTGCTCCTCTTTTACCCTGCCTCCCTCCACGTGACCAGGTTTCTCTCTCTCCAGCCTCCAACACACTGAGAATAGGGAGGTTGGGTGAGCTTTTTTTCTTTTTTTTTAATTTTTTTTTTCTTTTTTTTTTCTTTTTTTTTTCTTTTCTTTTTCTTTTCTTTTTTTTTCTTTTTTTTTTTTTTTTTCCTTTCCGGTAAGCCCAGCTGATGCAGACTGGAAACTAGCTATTCCTTCCCCCAATAGAAGAGGATGGTGCAGGATCCTAGCTACTCTCCAACAGCAAGAGCAATAAATATATCAAATTGGATCCTGTTGCTCAGGAAAGGGTATGCATGCAGCTTGCTTTAGTCACTATCAGCCCATGCAGAAAAACATTCCACAGTAAAAAGCTTCCTACATGTGCTTTGAAAAGATTGTTTTATTACTCTCTACTAACAAACTAACCCAGAACTTAAAAATACAGCAAACAGAAAAAAACTGCATAACCGTTTAATTGTGCTAGTCTATTGGCTCCAGATGTCTGTGTAAATCAAGTAAATGCATCTTGAAATTAATTGTAAGGAGATTAACTATATAATTATATGCACATTAACCTGATTTGCATGTACAGATCAGCAGGGCTACCTTAAGCCTTTACAGCTGCTGAGACAGTCTGCAGCACCTCAGCTCAACTCCTTAACTAGCTCATTTGTAGCTCTAGTTCACCTAAAACTACAGAGAAAGCAGGAAGGAACGCACCCTAGATACCAAGCTGCATACCATGGAGGGGAAAATATCACCTCTCACCTGGAGAAGCATTTGAAGTAGGAAGCTTTATTGCTGTTTCAATTGCTTTAGTGCAGAAGTGACTATAAACAGTGCAGGCAAATCAATGGAGTTGGAAGGCTGGAAGTGACTGGCACCCAGATCTCTTCCCTGCCCCAAACATACCCCTAAAGGCTCAGAAGCTCCTTACAAAGTATACTAAAGAGTGAATCTCACATTAAGGTTATAAGGTACAAGCAATTCCCTTGATAAAATAGTATTTAATAGCTCAAGTTCACTGGAAGCAATGTATTACTTGAAGGTTCTTACGCCTTTGTCAGCAAGGTCAAACAACCTTGCATCATACTCTACACATGCCAATGTCCCTATGCAAGGAATCACAGCTCAATCTGCTCTTCTACAAGCTGAATAAATGGAACCCCTAAACCAGTAATTTTTCAGGATTATTTTTCAGTCCCAGATTGCTTTTGTGGTCTTTATCAACATTCCCATGTCTTGAAATGTGGTCATAAGAGCTATGCAGCTGACTAGTACAAGAGCAATCCTCAAGATTGAAACTCTTCCTCCTCTCCTTTACATTAGGGCCTACACCTCTCTACAGGTCAGGGCGTGACAGGCATATCTCACAGAAGAGGAGCAGCATCTCAGCATGAAGCTGTATGATGTAAGGACAGATATACAAAGCACAGGCATGTTCTTGGTTGCTGCTAGCCAACATTGTGCTTTCTTTCCTGCCTTGCAGGAGCCAGGGAAAACAATGCTTCTGCCGAACCAATAGAATAATAGCCAATGATGTGACAGAACAATGGCAAGTGAAGGATGATAACTCCTTTAACTTCCCTGCATTAACAGTTTTACCAACACTGCTTTCCTGGGTAAGGACATACCTGTTTACTTCTTTTCAATGTGCATAAAGATTACATTAGTCCATAGTTGCATTTACAGGCCTCACTAGATAAGAAACATTTGCAGCTAATGGTCTTGCCAGTCAGCATCACATAATCAACAAAGTAGTTGTAAGGAGCACTAGTCAGTGCATTCTTTTACCTGACGGATTTTAGTTGCTGTTATTTATCATATCTTGCTTATCTGACGCAATTTTGGTTGAGTGGGTTGTATTACCTAAATGTATATAAACTCTGATGCTGCCTCATTTGGACAGAGTTCATACCAGCAGAGACTATCACTTGCCTGCTGTGTTGTCTCCTATAACTATAGTAATAAACTGTCTGTTCTGACCTAATCTAAATTGTATTCTGGTTATTTCTGTGACACCTATTACTTGCTATATCTTTTAGGTACTCTTTCATCTTACCATTCTACATGATAGTGTTCTATTTCACAGGTACAATCAGAATCCTCAATTTATCATAGAATCATAGAATAGTTTTGGTTGGAAGGGACCTTAAAGATCATCTAGTTCCAACCTCCATGTCATAGGCAGGGATATCTTCCACTAGACCAGGTTGCTCAAAGCCCCATCTAACCTGGCCTTTAACACTTCCAGGGATGGGGTATTCACAGCTTTTCTGGGAAACCTCTTCCAGAGCTCACTACTCTCATAGTGAATAATTTCTTTCTAATATCTAATTTAAACCTACCCTCTTTCAGTTTAAAACCATTCCCTCTTGTCCAATCCTTCCATGCCCTCATAAGAAGTCCCTCTCCAGCCTTGTTGTAAGCCTCCTTTATGTACTGGAAAGTGCTATATGGTCTCCCTGGAACCTTCTCTTCTCCAGCCTGAACAACCCCAACTCTCAGCCTGCCTTCATAGGGAGTTTGCAGCTTGTGACCTAAGACTTCAGCAAATTTATCTACTCATGCTAAGCTGTGAGCAAGTTACAATTCCACTTAACACTATGCTAAGCAGTCACATAATTAGTTTCTAATATTCTTTAAGTAAACTTATTTAATCCCCAACACAGGCAGAGGGTCTGTGCTGGTATGCTCAAGGGGAATTGTGAAGTGACATGGAATGAGTGTGGGAATGCATGCATATTTTCTAGTGAGCATCAAGTTGGACTAGCTGGCAATTAGAGGACCCATTAAGAGGGTAAGGGGGCCTGGGGTCCAGGCAGCAGTACTAGAGGGACAGAGGGGGTTGTGCTAGTACTTAGTGAATGAATCTGTGAATGAGAATGTGTTTGTGAAACTAGTGTCATGTGTGTGCCTTAACTAGTGAACTCTGACAGCCAAAGAGGAAGAAGAGGACACGGCTGTCTATATTTTACATGGGTCCTGTATGTAGGTGTTCTTGAAGGCAGCACCTTGTCTGTGACAGTCTGTGTAACTGGCTGTGTCAGTGTTCTCTGTGCATATATGGGTCTCTGGGATATGTGCTCAGCTTCACTACTGAAGTTGGACCTTTCAGCAGTGCACTGCTGCAGCAAAAAAAAAAGGCAAATAGGATCCTGGTCTGCATCTTAAGGGGTGTTACTGGCAGAGATAGAAACATGATCATCCTACTCTGCTCAGGCCTTGTCAGACTACACCTGGAGTACTGTATCTAGTTCTGGTCCCCTTACAATTCAAGTAAGATGCAGACAGACTGGAGATGGCCCAAAGGAGGGCCACAAAGATGATTAAAGGACTGGACAACCTGCCCTATGAGGAAAGACTGGAGGAGTTGGGGTTTTTTTCTCCTTAAGGAAGAGAAGGCTCAGAAAGATCTCATCATGGTATTTCAGTACTTGAAGGGTGGGTACAAAGAGGATGGAGTCCCTCTCTTCACAAGAAGCCACAGGGAGAAGACAAGAGGCAATTAGTACAAGTTGCACCTGTAGAAGTTTCATCTCAACATAAGAAAGAAATTTTGTTACAGTGAGAACAATTATTCACTGGAACAACATCACAAGGAATATGATAGAATCCCCATCTCTGGAGGTTTTTAAGCTGCAATTGGACAGGGTGGTAGATAACCTCATTTAGTCTGCCTTTCCCATGAAAGGTTGAACTAGAGGATCTTTTGAGGTCCCTTCCAACCTGGACTGTTCTGTGATTCTGTGATTCGCATTCTTTTAATGAATTCAGGGAGAAACACTTATACCACCAGTTGATTCACTCACTTGTGATGTAGTCAGTTGATCCACTCAATCAATATAGCTGTTCATCTAAAACAAAGGCCACCCTCCCATCCCCTTGGTGTTGAGATAAAGTTGGCACTTTTTTGCCACAATTGTGGTCAGTTATTATGTTATTCCCTGAACTTCATGGGCACATTACCCCTGTCTATCTCCTCTGAGTCTTAATTTATTGTAGGGTTTTATTGGAAAGTCACGTGTTTAGTAGCAGCATGTTAATAAACACATCTATAACAGTGTCTGTTAAAAGACATTTTCTTTGCTCCTGAGGATTTGGGGAGCTTTGGGGAGATGATGGTGTAAATACCCTTTTTAAAGCAGCTAAAAGGAAACTGCCATTCTGAAAAGAAGAAAAGTAGCAACCTGGCTTGCAAACCAGGATATTTAAGTTTAAAAAGGGTGGCAAAGAAGCATTTTAAAAGAAACAAAGTTAATGTGGCAGAGGTGAATGCTCAGTAGCAGGCAGATTTGATGGACATGTAAGAGTTTCTCAAATATAACATTGGTGTTAAGAATATCAATGCCGATACGCATATTAACCAAGAATACCTGATGTAAAAGACAAAAAGGGTTCCGATGCTTTTGAAACTGCTTTTAGCAGACACACGCCTCAGAAATTTTAGGCAGAGGAAAACTGATTGATATGAGCTCTAAGTTCACAGAACTCCATCTCCATGTTCCCTCATTGACAAAGCAGCAGAGGGTTGTCAGTCAGTGTACTAACCTTGCACTTAGTCCTTGTGTGAGTTGACACAGGCAGGCAGCCAGAACAACCACAGACTCGAGGCTAAAATGGAAAGAGTAAATTTATTTCCATTACCTTGCTAACCAGGGGATCCCCAAAGCAACACCTGGGCAGAGGCACACAAGCGGAAACAGGCACTGTTAAACTCAGTCCATGCCAGAGGATCACTGCCTGCTGTTCACACTGGCTTATCAAGTTATTACAAGCTGCAAGGTCACTTGAGTGATTTACAGTCCTCCTCTCTTCTACTTTTAACCCATTCCTCACAGCATTCCAGTCCCTCACTCAAGAGGCCACTGCTGCTGGGGCTGGAAATGTGGGACAGGGAATTTACAGAGGTACTTAATAAAGCATATGGAAAAAGGAATAAGCACATACTGCTCTAAGTGTCCCACTGTCCTGGTTCTGGCCAGGACAGGATTAATTTTTTGCAGTAGTCAGGAGGGGGCATGGCTAGGACCCTGAGATTATTCTATACCACCTAACATCATTGCCAGGGGTGGGAGAAAGGGACTCTTCCAGGAAGAATGGGTTCTTTCCAGTTGAGTAAATGTGGTGGAGGGAGCCATCCAGTATTGTCTATTATCAGGGTTTTTTTCCATGTGAATATTTTGTTTTCTTGCTTCTTGCAATGCCAAAACTACACCTTGAATTCATTTTACCATTGGGGTATAATGTATAGCAGAGCCCTGTAATCCCTTGGATCAAAATCCTACCTTTTTTTTTTCACTTTTTGGCCCAGTCATCTTCTACAATTCCCATGAGATTATATTATCCAGAATTGTTACTTCTAATTCAAAAGGATTTCCTTGCCTAGGAGTGTATAATTGGGTATGCTCAATCAAAGCATTTTGGCAGGCACAGGAGGCCTCTTATTGCTTGGTCCATTGCCAAACAACTTTCTTCCCACTCCACTTCTACTGGTTTGGCATTTGCCTGGCAGTGCCTCACTGTGAGGTGGCACATGGGGTGGAGGAGGAAGAATTTTTTTACACAGGCACTAAATTTGGTCAGTGATGAAATGTTTCTGATGCTGTGATCCCATTCGTTTCTGATGGTGGGATACTGGTTTGCACGAGATCTTTCCACATTTGTTTCCTTGTCACATATGACGTAACTTTTTGGTTTTGTCAGCTTATCCACATTCACTACCTGCACAGCTGGTTCCAAAATTATGCCTCAATTTCCCTCAAGGTATTTGCTAGGGTACCTATATTACCAGTATCACTCATGACTGCTGCTAGAATCAAGGGTTTCAGTGAAACAAGTGCCCCTCTCAAAACCTGCATTTTTATACTTTTTGTTAATGTGTCCTTCTGGACTAGAACCTGTAATGCATAGAGGGGCTTACTGATAGGGCTTTAAACTAGATATGTTGGGGAAGCCGGATGTCATCAGGTTTAATGGTGATAAGGTGTGGGATGACATACTGTTGAGGTTTCTCTCGTGGTTGGGGCTGCTACCGGCTAGCAGTGAATCCCTCCAGACCACAGAAACATCTCGTGTGGGTCCGTCAGCTCAGCAGCTGCTGCGTGGGTCAGGCTTGGAAGAAGGACTCGTGCTCTCTCTTGGGTTAATAAGGATGTTTATTCAGTGCAGCCATGTGGAAGGGGCCTTGCCGGAGCCCCTTCTCACCATGCTGGTAGCATGGAGAGGGTGAGGAGAGAGAGAGAGTGGGCGTGGTGTGTCCCCTTTTTCCCAGCTCAGGGGCTGGCGGGGAAACACTAACCCAATGGGGAATGGAAGGGGGAGGGGTTACATCAGGAGGACCCACAGGGGTAGGAATGGGGGGGTGGAAGGAACATACCAAGTACAGACTTATAACAAACACAAAATACAAATTCAAAAACCTAAAACTCACTTCGCTACAACATACCATCCCACTCATAGCAGATAGATGCCAAAGCCAGCAAGAGATGCCCAAAACCTGAAGAGGTATCTGTTACAGATCTAGTGGGAACTTCAGACAAGCCCTGCCCTCGGCTCAGATTTTTGGCAACAGCTTAAATTTAGGTGACCCGCACCTAAAATCGCTCTGGCTTGCAAGTTCTAAGGATGGCAGATCAGGTTGAAACAAAGAGCTGAAATAAAGAGTTAAGCCCCCACAACTCTAAGTTGTTGGGTGAACATTCCTTAATAATAATTCTGGCCAGAAACTGAGGACAAACAGTTATTTATTCTCCCAGAATGTCCAACGAAACAAAGACTTTCAATGCTTTATATACACTGCAAAACTTTAGACCCCCTCTTCTTTCTGCCCAGATTTCGTCATAAGCAGAGCAGTAGATGTAGCGGTCTTCTTGCTGTTCTTCTGTGGAGCAATACTGCCATCTAGTGTCCTTTTCTGGTAATTCTGGGTGGGGGGGGGGTCTAAAAATTTCTTGGATTTTCATCATATTACCATCTTTCTTGATGTCCTTTGGATGACCTTTTAAGTCTCACGCATACGCCTTCCCTTCTTACGGTGTCCTATTTATTATCTTATTGTTTTTAATTGCTTACCTAGACATCTAATCCATCTCTAGTTATAAAATAACTCCGAGGCTCCTCTAAAACAATACCCCTTAGACTAAAAGTTCTGGAGTCTAGCAACCCCATTAGTACAGGTACAGTACATTTATCAGAGTTAAGCCTTAGTTACTCCCTAGTTTTCCCATAACATCTATCTTATTTTATTAGAACAAAGTTAACCACTGATTAAAATTAAAAGCAGCTAAAAAACCAGAATTATAGAAATTGAAATAACAAAACCACAAAAACATAGATTTCTTAGCTAATTTCCATACAGCTCGTTAAAAAATTTAGGATGACTGAATTTCTTGCCTAAATACATCTCTCAGGTCTATTATAAAATGAGTTGTTTATTGAGTAGGCAGGAGATAACAGGCAAGAGGCCTAAAACAGAGTTACTTATTACACAGTAGATTACATAAAATGGTGCACAATATCAAGGTACCTATATTAAAGCCAGTAAAGAAATAGTATAGATTAGGATTCAATGTAACTTACCACTGAAATGACAGTAGTGTAGGCAGAGCTTTTCCCCTCAACCCTTGAAAGAGTAAACACAAAGCTGGCATCCCAGATTTTGGGGAGAAGGCCCCACATATTTCCAGGGAATGTACAGAAGACCTGCTTTGTGAAAGTTTGGTGTAGCTTTTATCATGTGTAAAGTGAAGTGTCTGTCAGAAATTCCAGCTTATCTTTCCACATCTTGCTTCCACAGCAAGATGTTTATTGTCAGCTGAATACATCAATCTCATGGTGCCAAAATAACTCACTACAAGACAAGCTGTCCTGATTGAGTTATTTCACCAAGGCTCATCTGAAACTCATGTGAGAGGTGAGATGCCCTGAGTTATTTTGACAGCTAACAAGCAACAGATAAGCTCTTGTGGGGAAGATGCCCTGCTACGGTATTGCAAGTTAGCAGGAGGGCACCTGAAGGACAGCACCAAGGAATTCCAGCCACTCCAGACAGAAAGTCAGCTTCATTGGGGGCCCTACTTAAATGTCTGTATGCTAACCCACACAGCATGGGGAATAAACAGGAGGAACTAGAGATGTACACAGGCATTCAGGGCTATGACCTTATTAGCATAATGGAAACATGGTGGGATGACTCCTCTGACTGGAATGTTGAAATGGAAGGCTACAGACTCATTAGGAAGGACAGGCAGGGGAGACAAGGAGGTGATGTCATCCTCTATGTCAGTGACCAGCTGGAGTGCATAGAGCTCCACCTGGGGATGGATGAGAAGCCGACTGAGAGCTTATGGGTCAGGATTAAAGGGAGGGCATGGACATGTGACTTTATGGTGGGAGTCTGCTACAGGCCATCTGACCAGGAAGAACAAGAGGATGAGGCCCTCTATAGACAGAGAGGAGCGGCCTCACATTCACAAACCCTGATCCTCATGGGGGACTTCAACTACCCAGACATCTGTTGGAGGGACAGCAGTGCATAAAAAAAAGCAGCTGACAGAGGGTGGGAGCAGGGAAAGATAGATTGGAAGGAATACAGAGAGGTTGTCCAAACAGCCAGGGATCCGGCTAGGAAAGGTAAATCACTGGCAGAAGTAAATCTGGCCAAGGACATCAAGGGTAACCAAAAAAGCTTCTATAGGTATGTCAGTGATAAAAGAAAGACCAGGGAAAATGTGGGTCCTCTCAGGAAATACAGGAGACCTGGTTACCCAGGACATGAAGAAGGCTGAGGTACTCAAGGACTTTTTTTGCCTCAGTCATCTTCAGCAAGTGCTCCAGCCATACTGCCTGAGTTGAAGAAGGCAAAAGCAGGGACCAGGAGAATGAGGAAGCACTTGCTGTAGGAGATGACCAGATTTGAGACCATTTAAGGAATCTGAAGGTGCACAAGTCCATGGGACCTGACGAGATACATCCACAGGTCTTCAGGGCACTGGCATATGTGAGAAGTCATGGCAGTCCAGTAAAGTTCCTATTGACTGGAAAAGGGGAAACAACCCCCACTTTTAAAAAGGGAAATAAGGAAGACCCAGGGAACTACAGGCCAGACAGTCTCACTTTCAGTACCTGGCAAGATCATTGAGCATATCCTCCTTGAAACTATGCTAAGGCACATAGAAACAAATGAAGTGATTTGTCACAACCAGCATGGCTTCACTAAAGGCAAATCATGACTGAAAAATTTGGTGGCCTTCTATGACGGAGTTACAGCAGTGGCGGATGAGGGAAGAGCAACTTATGTCATCTACCTGGACTTGTACAAAGCACTTGACACTGTTCCACTCAACATCCTGGTCTGTAAACTGGAGGTGCATGGATTTGACAGATGAACTACTCGGATGATAAGAAATTGGCTGGATGGTTGCACTGAAAGTCTTGCGGTCAATTGCTTGATGTCCAAGTAGAGACCAGTGACACATGGTGTTCCTCAGGGGTTGGTATTGGGACCATCACTGTTTAACATCTTTGTCAGCGACATGGACAGTGGGATTGAGTGCACCCTCAGAAAGTTTATGGATGACCATAAGCTGTGTAGTGCAGTCGACACACTAGAGGGAAAGTATGGCATCCAGAGGGACCTGGACAGGCCTGAGAGGTGGGCCTGTGGGAACCACATGAAGTTCAACAAAGCCAAGTGTACAGTCCTGCACTTGGGTTGGGGCAATCCCAAGCACAAGTTCAGGCTGGGTGGAGAATGGATGGAGACTAGCCCTGGGGAGAAGGACTTGTGTATGTGGATGAGAAGCTCAACATGTCTCAGCAATGTGCTCTTGCAGCCTAGAAAGCCAGCCATATCCTGGGCTGCATCAAAAGAGATGTGACCAGGAGGTTGAAGGAAGTGATTTTGGCTCTCTATTCTGCTCTTGTGGGACCTCACCTGGAGTACTGCATCTTAGCTCTGGGGCCCCCAACATGAGGCTGGAGAGGGACTTTTTACAAGAACTAGGAGGAACGGCTTTAAACTGAAAGAGGGTAGGTTTAGATTAGATATTAGGGAGAAATTCATTACTGTGAGGGTGGTGAGGCACTGGAACAGGTTGCCCAGAGAGGTTGTGGACTCTCCATCCCTGGAGGTGTTCAAGCCCAGTCTGGATGGGGGTCTGAGTAGCCTGGTTTAGCCCATGGCAGGGGGATTGGGGCTAGGTAATCTTTAAGATGCCTTCCATTCTATGATTCTATGATTCTAATTAGTGCATCAGCCATCTCCCTCTGCCACAGTAAACTAATACCTTGTTATTGTACACCAATTTTCAAGGGACAACACTAATTCAGCAGTATCTGCATATGCTGTTAAAGCTGCTGCACAAAACTGTACAACTAGTCCTAACACGTACTAATGAGGCAATCCCCCCCATCTAGGTCCTCAAATCTGGTTTAGTTCAGGGGCCCATCTCCAGTGAAGCTAGTGTGCATGTGAAGGGTATGGGAACCAAGCTGGAGTCCTGTTACAGAAAACGTGTAGCTCTTGCCTCAAGCATAACACTAGAAACTTATGTTGTCATCTCAGGGCCAGTAGATGAGCTGGAAGATGAGCTTCTATAACTCCAGTCAAACGTACTCTCAAAATAGCTGTGAGATCAGGCAAAATGATCTGTTGAGCTACTTGCATTTCTGTTGAGCAATAGCTTACTCCCACTGTCAGCAGACACTGGTAGAACTGTGTAGCAATGACACACAGACCTTCCTCTGTGTTTCAAAGAAAATCACTTTATTGCAAAATACAAGACCTTTTTATGCTGTACTATGATGCTAAGCTTTTATACTGTATTACAAATACTCTAGCTAAAAGTACATTTGTTAACATTCTTGCAAAGCAAAGCAAACACGTTGGCTGCTTGCCATTACCTGTGTTGTTGTTCATGCGTACTCCTAACTAATCACCTTTCTGATCATGCAGTATCCATGCACAGTTACATAACTTGTTTTCTGGTTATATAACTTTTTACCTTCATGTTAGCTATACCTTTCCCAGAATGCTCTTTGTGAGCAGAAGTGAACAGAAATGAACAGAAGTGAACAAAGGTGGACAAGGCCCTTATTCTACAAGACTCTTTTTGTCTGCTACAGAACTGCTGCTCAGAGCCCCTTGGTTTCTGTAGTTTCTGTTACATAGGATATCTAGGGATCAAATCATGCAGACAGCTAGGAGGGATGAGTGTGTTCCTTATTGAAATTGATGTTCCTGTAGGGAACAGTGCTCAGAGTGAAGGTAATGCAACATTATCCAAGAGGCCATGCCACACATTTCCAAGTTTATAAATATCTTATGTACAGGCCCTTGTATGTGTCTATTTTGATATATGAGGAGAGCCTGCCTGTCCTAGGGTGACTTTATGATGCTTGTATCCCAAATTGTCTGTTCTGTTTGTGCTGTATATTGAGTTCTGTGCCTTTAAGACTGGTTCTGAGAGTGAAGCAGGGAAAGAAGAAGCACACAGTTTGTTTCGAGAAAACAGCATTCACTTCTCTGCATTTTTTTCCTTGGGACAGTGTTGTTCATTGGAGGCACGGACAGAGGCCAGACAGAGATCTTTTTTGCTTTTAGTTAGTTTAGCTAGCTGAGGCAGAGAAGCTTCCTGGACTGTTTTTTTTTTTTTTTCCTTTTTCTTGGGACTGTTTAAACCTGCTTTAGACTGAAGAAACCCAGAGGAGCACCGGGGAGCTGGCACCTGTGGCTCACCGGGGCCTGGACCTCTGGAGGGACGAATAAGGGACTGAGCGAGTTGAGCTACACCCACGGCAAGGGCTTTCTCAATTTGCCATCTCACTCCAGAAGGAGAGGTTTTATTGTTTCATATTATTCATTCTTTATGCTTGTGGGCACTTGGTTTGTTAAATAAATAGTTTTTTCCACTTTTCTCCAAGGAAGTTCTTTTCCCAGAGTGGCTGAGGGGAGGGGCCATTTGGGTTTGCTCTCCAGAGGAACCCTATTTCAGGGGTTTTCTCCCAAATTCACCCTAAACCAGGACACTGCCAAAACTGGATTAGCACAGAATTGCTATGAAGCGAAAATAAAATTTGCAGAACAACCTTAAATCTGCCTTTTTCTCCTGTCTACCGACTTTTTTTTGCAGCCACATTCTTAATAAATATGACACTACAAAAATGCTTCTAAAAGAGTAAAAATTAGTTTGCAATGACTCTATTGCATTTTCAGCAAGTGCAATTGTCTGGTCCTATAAGTTGCCAAAGCAGTCACTCCAATGTCTTTAAGTAACTGAAAGTACCTGACTACAGCACAGGCTGGAACTGGCAAGACATGCAAATTTCCTCCTACTTCTGATGCAAAATGCATTGAATGGCTTCGGGAAGGCCATGAGGGTTGCGTGAGAAGATCAGGGAGTAACCATCATCACAGGAACAGACTATGGCAGGCAGAGGTAATAGCATAATTATCATAATCAGTGTCAATCACCCAGTAGCTGTCCTCTGAAACATCAAATCGTGTTTGTGATGATCGAAAACATGAAGCAAAGGCATGCATGTGCTATTATAGCAGATGGAGACTTTACTATAATACGTCAGGGACATCTTTCAAAGGACAGAAGGTCACCTCTAATTGTTTAGCATATGTCTACACTGTAAGGTGAAGAATGGGGCAAACACTTCAAAAAAATTTTTGGTAGTGTATCTACCTTTCTTATTTAATTTCTTAGCCTGTCTAGAGAATTTCTTTTCTGCACAGGTTATCCATATACCCACACTTTTTGCACCCAGATATTCTTACTTCCATAGAAGTTAAAAATGCAGGAAATTTGTCCAGGAATTGCCAGCTTTGACAGTTACTTCTCCAACTGGGCCACTGGGCATCTATATGTCTTGGACACATCCATTAGGTTTGAGTCTACAGTTCCTACAGAGTGAACCTAGGGAGTCCGGAACCTTTTGGTAGTGCTTCTGCAGTCTGTGAATTCACGGTAAGTCTGAAGCTTTTTGAACATGTTGGACTTCCTGCAATTGCTTGTCTGGGAACTCTGGAACAGAAACATGCAACCTTTCCCCATGTATATAATGTGTTGCTTTCCAGGCAATTTGTTGAGGATTGCCCATTATATGGGAAAGAGAATGCTTGCTGTCAGGGGAAAATCTTATTTGAGCTGCCTCTGTGCAGATTCCACCTACATTTTAGAGGCACTGATATTCTGCATGTGCATGTCTGGGGGAAGGACTTAGTGTAATCTGTTCTTCCAACTGTTCAAACTGTCTTTTGGTGGTTGTTTTGCATGCAAACCCTACACAAAACAACACCCTAAATAAAAAGCAGAAACTTGCTGACCACAGAATTGCTGCTTCTCTCTCACTCAAAAAGGCATTAGTTTGTTGGTCGTGAGAGCTGGTTTGAACAGTACTTATTTGAACAAGATGTTCGAGGAACAAAGCTTTCTGGGGTATCAAAGCTGGAGGGGAGAAGTTACACATGGAGTAAACAGATGGTTTTGCTCATTGTAGGGACACTAAAAGCCTAGAATAGGAGCCCTTTGGAATTTTAATGCAGGGTTGCTTTTTTTCTTTAATCGGCCACATGAAAAAGTAAGTACCCTTGTGGCTACTTCCTCAACACTTCAGGATCTTCATTTCCATAGAGATCAGTGTATTCAGTAAGTGTGATAAATGAAGGGATGAGAGATATCAACAAAGATGCGGGTGAATCTAAGATTTTATTCGGAAGTGCTCAGTATATATATCTCTACTCCTAAGGACCTTTTTTAGCTACAGCTTACAAGCTTAATCACAGTTCCACAATAAATCTGTCCTCTTAACATCTTCTATTGTTCTCTCCAAAGCCATGGCCAGTAGAGCACAGAGTATACTGTTCCAACTTGCATCATGCACTAGTGGAGAAGGTGTCCTGTTCTTGTCCAACCTGTTTCAAGGCTTGGGTTGGCTGCCACTGCTGGTGCTGGTGTTCTTTTCTGTTTAACTCTTTCCTGCTAACATGCCTCAAAGCAACATTTGTTACCCCAACAAGTAAGTGGCTTTCTTTGGGCAAGATGGACCACTTCAGTGCTGTGCAGAATTATACTGCTAATCCAGGAAGACTTTTTGGGAAACACCAGAGGGGCCTTAAGAGAGAGTTCTACTCCTTACCCCACCTGCAGGTCTCTCAAAGCAATGACCCCTTGTCCCTGGGGATTTTGGATGGTGCTAGTGGGGACATCAAGATCTGGAAGTATAGGGACATAAATATACTCAGTTGCTGTGACCAGTTCCTGGGTACTTCATGTCCCGGGCAATGTGGATCTACCTTGTCCTGCTTGAATCCTTGTCCTTGATATAAACGACGTAGCCAATTTAATAAAAAGCAAATTTCATTTAGCTACAAAAAGCAATCTCGGACAGCCACACTCAAAAGGGACAACATCGATCCCGGGAATCGGCATTGGATGAACTCAGATTCGGCCTCTATCACACCGAACCTCTCCCGTTCACAAATTCGGCATCTGAGGGATGGTTTTTATACAGTTTTTCCATTAAAGCAAAGTCTCTGTCCGCTTTTGCTCGATTCACATATTCATGTAATTTCTTTTCTTGTGGCTGGTTTTCGAAGCTGTTTTCCAGGCAGGGCTGAAGTTTTGATTTGATTTCCGAGAACTTGGCATTGGGATGCACACACTGGACGGCTTTGATTGCCTTATCTCAGATGCATATGAGGTATCAATCACCAGGGTGTAGTCCTGTCCACCCCTGTAAATGGCCCATCTCCGACCAAGCCACTCTTTTTCTGTTGTAAATTCGGAATCCACCCTGCCGCTTGCCCTTGTTTTACAATTGCAAATCAGTCTTCTTCTTTTCAGCTGCCTGAGGATTTTTACAATTTATGGAGACCTTAGTTTTAAGCACGAATTATTTTATATCATATACCACATCCTGTTTTTATAGAATGATGCCAAATGGCCATTCTCTGAGATGAGATCCAGAGATCAGCAGGATGCTGAAGGGACTGCACAAAGCCGACAGCTTTCCACACAGCATCAAGATAACAAGCTCTCTTAATTCAGGCACAACTTGTTCTCATGCACACACTATACCAGCTAATTGTTTTGCTTCCCTGGGAAGCATCCCTTTTTCTCTTGTTTCTCACTAACAGCATTTACTTTGTTTAGGAGTGAAAGCAAAACCAACTAAAGGCCCATTTAATTTCTTCTACATTGTTCTTTAAATGGACAAGTAATGTAAAGTGTTTTTTAAGGTCTGGACCTTAAATGCCCACCTGAGACAGAATTCAAGTGCAAAATAGTTCCTTTTCAACACAAACTGAATGATGATATGAGAAGTTGAATTGTAGCATTTTCTGTAAATTAGAAAGGCTTCAAAACACTTATAATTAGTCTGCTTTCAACAAAGCAGCTTAATTTAGGTCCCTGAGAAACATAGGTGACAGTCAAGGCCACATTTAGGTGACCAGTTAATCTCAAGGGGGTTATGCACATGCTAATAATAGCTAATTACAGCTCAAAATTTTTGTTGTTGGCCATAAAATCTGTCACTGCATGATTTGCTGTTTGCAGCAAGAAGGAAAAAAATTACACTAGCCCTTTAGTTTACCAGTATTATGGTAGTTCATGTTGGTCTTAGAAAAAGGAGAGGATTCTAAAAATATATCAAAGTGTTATAAATGATCAACTAGCCAATCGGACAGAAAAATAATAAGTTTTATTTTTCCATTTTAAATCTATCTGGGACAGCCACAGGGAACAACATTCGAATGTTGGGTGAAACAGCCGACCGACAGCAGGGTTGCTATCTCGCACTGTTCCACGATTTGCTGGGGTTTGAGTCTGAGTTCTTATACTGTATTTTGTGCCTCCCGGCAGCAGAGGTATTGTGTTTTTCAAATTCAAGCCCAGTCTTTTCACTTGATGATGAACCCTGAACAGATTTCCTGGTGCTGGGCCGAGTCTGAAAGGACTTTCCAGGAATCCTCTTTTGGGATGATGATGTCGTCAAATGCAGGGTCCACCCTCAAAATGGGTGTTGATGTGTTGATGGTGGGTTGATGGTGGGTTGATGGTCTGGGTGCCCAAGATCTGATTAGCTCAAGGAGCTACATCCTGGCAAGCCACCCTCCTTTCTGGTGTAAATCGAGATGTTAGTTTGTATACAAAGCATGTCCTGGTATTTGGTGAACGCCCGTCCCAGTCCGGGAATCAAGGTTACTTTTTATACTCACAGGGTTATAGAAAATATACATTCTATCATCTGCTATAACTTCCTTCTATGTTTTAATTGCACGAATTTATAATCACATCTATTACAAAAGTATATTTCTGAATCCATTAAAACTGATATGATGTAACATGAAATGACCCTTTGTCCTGGGTAACCCAAAATGTTATTGTATTCCATATCTATCTGTGCCCAAAATTGTTACTGTCTCTTTAAGACCCTGCAGCCAGAAACAGAACCATGGGGCAGTAGTGTTGGGGGGTACCAAGCTCTTCAAAAGTTGGAGTTGCCCAAGCAGAGCTCGCTCTTGCCTCTCTTGGCTCTTGCCTCTGATCTGTCTTGCCTCTTGGCTCTACTGGCAACAGTGGCAACCCGAGAAGCTACATTTTGCAATGAAAAACAGTTTCAGAGTGAATTTTGCAACACCTATCCACAGCCAACCAGTCATGTTCAAGTTACCCCAAATTGGGATTGTACCTATGACTCTGATGGGCAATTAAGGACCAATTGCCTGAATAGCTATTGAGTCTAATGGCTACCAACACAGAATCAGTTCCAAATGGATATTCCCCACATTCTAAACTGCTCTTTTCTTTGTACAAATTTGTTTTATCTTTTCAAGAAAACAAGTTGCTCAATGAAGATCAGCAAACTCCTCCTACACTACCACCGTCTGGTGGTAGTGAGTATAGCACTTTGTTTGCAACTAGAGGCCAGAGATGGAATTGCTGCAGCAACTCTGGGGGAAAAACACATTTATTATTGCATTAGTTCTGTTGTTTTAGCGTCTCTAATAACCTTGGATGTTCAAGTATATCCTCACTAGACAGAAAACTGGGTGCATATCTGGGTGTGAGACAAGGAGCCACTGAAGCAGCAGTGGGAAGGACTGTTGCCTACTTACATGGCTGTGAAGGCTACAGATGGAGACTCCTGGACTATAAGTGAATAAAGCCAGTTCCGGACACAGAAGAACTGTACTGGACAGCACAATAACTAATATGATGCCTCAAAGAACCTAGAAATAAAACAACACATTTCTGAAATATTAGTATAGTACGTAATATAAAGGTTGATCTTTATTGGAGGCCTCCAGGGGCAGATATGCTAAAAAGTCCACAAAATGCCTACTCCCCCCCCCCCCCGCCGGGTGAATACAGTTTTATAAGTTTAGCAAATTAGCACAATTGACAAAAATCACCCATTAGGAGCACAAGTGGTGATGCAATTCCCCCCCCAGTTCAAGTCCCTTCTAAATCCCACAAATCCTCCCCCCTCAGATGGGATTAAACTTTGTTTATGAAAATGTGTCTCGAAGAGCTGTTTTTCAGCCTTAGTTTCCAGAAAGAACCAAGATAGGATAGGGGCTTTGGAATGTGTTCTGTCTTCTTGCCTAGGGAAAAGTACTGGGAAAACTAGCCACAGATACAGCAATAGGCTACAGAGCTAGAAATATATGTGTAAAGAATACAGAGAATATATTAAAAAAAGGGGGAAAAATCATTCGGCATTAATAAATCTGCTGTAGCTAAAGCTGCAACATAATCAGAAACTCTAAAATGACAATCATTACATGGTTTGCCTCTGTTTACAGAACAATGTCTTTAGTATTGTAGCATGGCTGTTCACACCTGAATTAGTCAGCCATCCCACAAAACCTTGTAACTAGCAAATATAAAAGAAAGAGTAGAGAACAATGTATTTGTTCCTAAGGGCCACTCTAATATAACACACATAGAACAAATGCTACCTGACCCTTGGAGGAGAAATTCACACCTAAAGATAATGCAAGCTGTGACAGTGATAACAAACTGCAGTAACTGCTGGATTTCTTCTCAGTTTCTTGTAGCAGATAAGAAAAATAGTATAGAATAAAGGCCTTATAAGCCTCTGTTCACTTCTGTTCATTTCTGCATCTTCTGATGTACACCCCAACCCCCCTGGCCTTTTTCCCAGCCCTGCAGTGGCTGCCAATCACTGACACACCGGACTCAATGCTCCACACCCTACTCCTGGATCCCCAAACCCAACTCCTGAGTGGCCAGATGACCAGAAATCCCACCTGGGGGAAGGGATCCAGGAAGGTCAAGAGGTATTTAAAGTGGAACACAAGACAAGCACATATCTTCACCCTACCTCCTCTTGGAATTTCTATCAGCTGAACACCACTGGAGCCAGGAGTGGTAGCTATATTTGTTCTTATCTATATGTTTTTCTGTCTTTCTTCTAAGTCCCTCTTCTTAGAATTTTCAAGTAACTTAAAATCAAACAGACTTAGAGTTTGCTAAGTTGGATGCTCTAAGTAAATGCTTTGAGAAGTGTTTTATGTTGAGTGCTGCTCTAAATCTTTTGCCAAAGATCTCTGATTTTCTGAAGTTTTCAGTAAAGTTTTCCTTGTTGTTTTGACCTCTTGAGAATGTCTTGTCGGTATTTCTCCCATGCATCTAACTCAGAGTACATGAACAACTGTAAGCCCTTTTAAAAGTCTCATTGAGTGAGGCTTTTGGAGGCCTTACATTTTAATTGGCGTAGTTGAGCAGGGTACTCTTGAGGTGACAAAGAGATACTTTATGTTGAGATAACTGCTCATTGCAGAATAAAGGAGAAATTAATTTTTGATTGAAGAGGATGTGATAAACACATGATAGTTTTGGCTTTCACAAATATTAAAGTGAATGCTATGTGTTGTGCATTATAACATAATGTTAACTTTTGCAGAAGTAGCTGTAGTTGTGAAATAATAACTAATGCTTTTATTTTTGTAACTAACTGGCAATAATGAAAATAACTCAGATATATTTGTGAAATAGCCGATGTTGATTTAGAGTACTTATGGTTAACTTACAATTACTGAAATAGCTAAAACCATCTGCATGGTCAGATAACATTTGAGGAATGATGTGATGAGGACCCCTGCTACTGACACTTTGACTTCCAATAACTGTCGCCTGCTGAAACCACGGAACAGGGGGCCATTGTGAGGAGGTGACACACAACCCTCAAAACCAAATCCATGATTACTGCACATGCTCTAAAAAGGTGGGTCAGGGGCCGAGCCATGCTAAAGAGTTCCTGGAACATGTAAACGAGTTCAAAGAAATGTTTGAATATGTATAATCATTTATGAATATGTATTTGACCAATGCAATAGAAAGGGTATATTAGAAGAGTTGCTATGGTTACCTCGTGTGCCTCCTGGCTATGGCTACGCACCCAGCGCTGTTACTTTTTCTTTATTGATGTTGTCCCCAATTGTCCTTTATTAAATTTTTAAAAATTCAATTGAGGAGTGAGAGTCATTTTCTCACAACTGGGGACTCGTTCCAGGATGGACACCTTGTGTCTGTGGCCTTAGGGGATTCCGAGCCTGAGGCACACCCCACTGAGTTTGGTGGCTCACTTGGCTTCTTCTGGCGTCATCGATGATTGCAGGCTGACACCCCATGGACAAGAAGGGACTCATAAAACAAAAGAAAGGAAAAAAGGCTCCCTAAGAAACCGCAGCAACTAGCCCACAGTTCTTGTGCACGAAGACCTGGACAGGAAAAAACATTGTAAGCACTGTATGTGGGGGCAGGATACGGGGGATTGACTGGTGTGTGTGTGAGACGCAGACTGGAACAATCCAGATCTGCGAAGCAAGTGCAAAGTCTTTCTAGCTGCGTTTCCAGTGTCTCCGCGAGGAGACCAGCCGGCAAAGAGACGAAGCAAAAGGTAGAGTGAGTGATCCCTCAGGGTAACTGGGACTGGGTCCCAGGGAGGGGTTGGACCCCAGGAAAGGGAGCAAAGCATTTATTAGGCAATCCACTAGGAAATAGGGGATGAGAGTGAGGATCCCCAGTCCCAAACGGAGTGCCATATTAAGGGTTGGGATCCATGGAGGTTAAGAGGAAAATATCTCAGGGATCCTATACCCAAGAGCATCTGGGGTTGGTCAACAACATTTGAGGTTTTATTGATAAGACTTTTTGCCCAGCTGCCAGATCTGGGGAAAAGTAGATCTCTAGATAGCTCCCCTAAAAGTTTAGGAGTTCTGCTGTCCTTTAGTATGCAGAAGGGGGCAAACAGAGATCATATGCTCCAAATTAAAGCATTTTATGTGGTAAGTAATACCTGTGGGTGAATGTTAACAAGAGATTTGAAAATAAAGGTACCTTATTGTTGTGTTGTTGCTTTGTTATGGTAATGAGATGAGTGAGAGTGAGTGAAACGTGTCATAGGCATGAAGTGAGTGGCTATGAGTGAATGAGTATATGTTATATCAATTGTTGATTGGGAGGAGGTGGATTGTATTACTGGAGAGGAAAGATTTTCTGTGCTTAGTGTGAGAAACAACTGCAAGGAGGAGTGAGTTAGAGCAAAGAAATAGGGATCAGGGACAAGCAGGTCAGGTCCTGGGAAGATGGGACAAGGAATAAGTAAGGCTGGAGGAAAAAGGGGAGCAGAAAGGCACCAGTGGATATACCCCAGGATAGTCCACTAGGAATTAAGTTATCTAACTGGGCTAGTAATCCATGTACAAAAGGAAAAGGTAAAGTCAGAATGATTCAGTATTGTATGATAGAGTGGACAAAAAAGGAAATAAAGTCTGATCATCTCTATTGGCCTAGGTATGGGTCTTTTGAGGGTTGGATTGGTCAAGCTTTAAACATATTTGTAAATGCAAAAGATCCTTTCGACCCTGAGGAAAGCAAATATGCCTCCTGATGGATGGGAGAAATTTGGCCCCTGGGAGTAAACATTTTTAAGGTATCAGGAGCCTCAGAGACAGAGCAATCAGAGGAAAAGAAGGAAAAGAGATGGTGTAGTGGTTTCACGTTGACTTCTGTTTCTGTTTGCTAAATTTAGTGTAGTGATTTAAGTGTTTACACTCTTTTTCCCTCTGTGAGATAGGATTAGGAGAAGCAAAGCAGGCCTAAACTTAAAGATAAACAAATTTATTAACACACACAAAAAAAAGAAAAGAAAATTAAAAAAAACCCGAAACTTTCAAAATGCTCTTCCCCTCCACAGGTGTTTACGTTCTTACAAATAGTATAAAGAGATAAAACTTGTGATTTCTAGTTAGCTTCACTATTTTAAAAATAATCTTTTATCAGTTCTTTAGGAGGGGAGTCTTGTGGATGCTGACAGCCAGGTCAGAGAGAGATATTTTCAAGTATCAGGCAGCAGCAGAGTCTGTGGGAAATCAAGCCACATAACTTTCCCACACTGACCTGAGAAACTGTGAGAAGAAATTAAAACAATCTTTGCAGCTGGTGTTTTGAACTTGCTGTTTACTTGCAAAGTGTTTACGAAGAGATGTTATTTCTGGTAAGCCAATGGTGGTGAGGTGTTGGTTTGAGGATCAATCATGTCCTGCTCTCTCGGAACCGTCTATAAAAGGATGTGATGTCTAATAAACAAGGCTCTTGCCTTCTGAGAAGATCTGAGTCGTGTATTGTTATTCAGCTGTCTCTAATACAATAGTGAAAGGGTCTTTCTTAGTTTACTATGGAATTTTCCCCCACTGACAACCTAGAACAGTTTTCTTGTGGGTCTTAACTCTTATAAAAGCAGCCATCCGGGGAAACCTGCTTCTGTGAAATCTCCTCCCATTAACAGTTTCCCTAACTGCTTATGGGTCATGTCTGCTTATTTAGGGTACTGTTTAAGGATGCCTCCTCTAGTATAAAACAAAGATTCTCTTCTTCCATCTCTAAAATTATCTTTATCTCTAAAACTAGAGATCTCCTTTTTCCTTAGGAGCAAAGGGCTTTATTTCACTTTTTTTCCTCTATTTAAAATTCTCTATTAAATCTCAATTATATTAGTCTACAAGCTAGAACTAATGCATCCCCCCTAAACAACATGTATATGTTACAGGAAATAGTCCATTTTTAATGGTTTCACCAGAAGAGTCCAGTCAACATGTTACCAAAGGGGGGTTGGGAGAAATTAAATAGTGAAATAGTAGTAGTCATGCTAAGGCTTGAAGATTTCCCTATTAGAAGTAGGCCCTAATCCTGGGAATGTGCCATGGGAATGTACTGAGGTTCCTGAGACTTAAAAGGGCTTAGCTAAGAACAAACAGGTAGAAACTGTTAGATGTTTCCATGAGATTAAGTTAAAGTATAACGTAGCCATGGATATCTGGTGGGGGGAGTTTGACCACAGGAGCTAAACTATAGTCTTGGAGCAGACAACCATGTGAAATTTATGACTTCAAGGAGTGTAATTTGATTTTGATATATGTATCTATTGTAACTTGGGATGTGGAGTTTTGCACGTACACTAATGAAGTAATCAGTTGTAAAAAGTTATAAAAGCTGA
>JANPWX010018614.1:71221-108990 GCA_024734555.1 Trochalopteron elliotii | reverse complement strand
ATCTTTTCTAGGGATGGTGGGGTGGTGTCGGCTGTGGATTCCAGACTTCGGCCTGAAAGCCAAACCCCTCTATGAAGCTGCAAAAGACCCTGAGCTAAAGTAGGGAAGAATCCAGGAAAGGGCATTCCAGGCACTGAAACAGGCATTGAGGGAAGCACCTGCCCTAGGTTTGCCAGACCTCACAAAGGATTTTCAACTGTATGTTAATGAAAGGCAGCGGCTGGCAGTGGGAGTACTCACACAAAAGCTGGGATCGTGGAAACGCCCAGTGGGATACTTCTCAAAGCAGTTGGATGCCGTGAGTGCTGGATGGCCTAGCTGCTTAAGAGCTGTGGCAGCCACTGTGATTCTGATACAGGAGGCCAGGAAATTGACTTTGGGAAAGAAAATTGAAGTGTTTATTCCCCACATGGTAATTGCAGTACTGGAACAAAAAGGGGGGCATTGGTTGTCATCTAGCCGCATGTTACAGTACCAGGCACAGTTGAGGGAACAAGACGACATCGAATTAAAAACAACTAACTGTCTTAATCCAGCAGAATTTCTCCAAGCTCAACAGGATGAAGGAGAACTTGTACATGATTGTGTGGAAACCATCGAACAGGTATTCGCTAGTCGACAAGACCTGAGAGATGAGCCTTTGGAGGACCCCGACTGGGAACTGTTCACTGATGGCTCCAGCTTCGTTGAAAATGGAACTCGGTATGCTGGGTATGCTGTGGTAACCCTAAACCAAGTCATAGAGGCTGAGGCTCTAACCCCAGGAACATCAGCCCAAAAGGCAGAAATATGGGCTTTGGTAAGAGCTTTGGTTTTAAGTCAAGGAAAAAGAGTAAATATCTGGACAGACTCCAAATATGCTTTTGGAGTAATCCATGTGTACGGGGCTTTGTGGAAAGAAAGGGGACTTTTGAACTCGCAAGGGGCACAGGTCAAACATCGTGAGCAAATTCTAGCCCTACTTGAAGCGGTCCACAAACCCCGGGAGGTGGCAGTAATGCATGTAAAAGGACATCAGAGGGGGATGGGAAAGGAACATCAAGGAAACCAGCTGGCAGACAAAGCAGCCAAACAGGTAGCCCGAGAAGTATGGACTCAATTAGCATTATTGCCTGTACGGACTAACCCAGCTGCTTCTTACCTTGAACAAAAACCTAGCTATTCTCCAGAAGATGAAAAACTAGCTGAGTTGGTGCAAGCCCGCAAAAACATCAAAGGATGGTATGTAACATCAACGGGACAAGTAGTTTTACCCGTGAGAATCATGAGAGCAGTGCTGGAAATGGAACATAACAAATGCCATTGGGGAGCAGAAGCGCTGATTCAATTCCTGCGGAAAGAGGTAATCTCAAATCAGATGTTAACAATGGCTAAGAGAGTGAACGCCACCTGCCCGGTATGTATCAAAAATAACCCTGTGACTAGAAGGCAAGTGCAAATGGGAAAATTACAGGTGGGACCACAACCAGGAGATTATTGGCAAATAGATTTTTCAGAATTACCGAAAGCCCAGGGATATAAGTACATATTGGTGTATGTATGTACCTTTTCCGGGTGGCCGGAAGCCTTTCCCTGTCGAACAAATCAGGCAAAAGAGGTAGTAAAGACATTGTTACGGGAGATTATACCAAGATTTGGTGTACCGTTAGGAATGTCATCAGACAGGGGACCCCATTTTGTGGCAGGAGTTGTACAGGAGGTAGCAAGAATGTTAGGGATAACTTGGAATCTTCATACCCTCTGGAGACCACAGTCTAGTGGACAGGTGGAAAGGATGAACCAGACTCTGAAGGGGCAGATTAAGAAGATTTGTCAGGAAGCAAAAATCCAGTGGCCTCAGGCATTGCCCCTAGCCCTGTTGAGAATCAGGATAAAGCCTAGAGAGAAGGTAGGAGTAAGTCCGTATGAAATCCTGTACGGCAAACCTTATCATGCTACAGTGTGTCAGGGTGACCCGCATTTGATAGGAGACCAAATCTTACTCACTTATATCCTGTCTCTCAATAAGACCCTCACAGCTATCAGAGGAGCCCTGCAGTGGAATCGGCCGTTACCATTGGAAAATCCAGCCCATGATATCCTACCAGGAGACCAAGTGTATATTAAAAACTGGAACACTGAACCTCTGAAGGAAACGTGGGAAGACCCTTACCAAGTACTCATGACTACTTTCACCGGTGTAAAGGTCGAGGGCATCGGAAACTGGATCCATTACACCAGAGTCAAGAAAGTCCCGTCTCAGTGGGAAGTTCGACCTCTATCTGCTACCCGGATGGTGTTCAAAGCCAAATCCTAATAATTGTCATCCTACTGGGACAGGTCCTATATGTGGATGCTTTTGTGGTAGTTACTGTAGTTGATCCGTATGTAGTAGTGCCTGAAAATGCGAGCATGAATCTAACCTGTTTGTTTTCAGATAACCAGAGAGCTGGATTCGAGGAAGTAAATGTCAGATGGAAAGTGGGACCAGAAGTGGCGGATCAAGGAATGGTTACCTTGTTCTGGGACAAGCAACAACAAAGAGGGAACACGACCTTGCAGGTACCCACAACATGGAGAAACCATACAGGCCCATTCACATGCGTTGTTTGGATTAGAGATAGCTTTGATTATGGGAATTTTGAAGTAAAAGTGTTAGGGATAAAGAATAAGGAAAATTTGGAAAATCCTGTCACAGTGGTACCGGTCCACACACAAGTTGACATGTGGAATGGACCCCCATTAAGAATAAACTGCACCTTTGAATTAGACCATTATTGTGGATGGACAGTACAAGTCAAATGGTGGAAAATGGGCCCGGACCAGATGTGGGAAAGATTAACCATTGGAATAAGCTGGTGGATAGTCGGACTGAGAAGGGAGGGGTGGCTCAACATTACTGATGCCAAAATTGGGGAGGCTGAAGGAGAATACCTATGTGTAGTCACTTGTGGAAGTGACAGGAACTATGGACTGAGGGAAGTAGTTGCCAATCCTCACTTGGATGGGAGCGTTAAACCACAGCATGGGGTATATCTGGCAACAGAAGGCCAGGACCTAATTTTAAGCTGTATCACAGGGGGAAAGAAATTCACTGACTTTGGGTGGTGGTTTAAGGGAAATTTGAAATCTGGACCCAAATATCAGATCGAGAGAAGAATTGGAATGATAGTCTTAGTAATAAGGGAGGCCAAGAAGAATGATGATGAAGGAAATTATTGGTGTTGGGTCTCGGAGGATGATTGGTGGGAACATGGAATGACTCACGTCTATATGAGAGAAACCCGAGTCACCAGGCAAGTAACAGAAATTAGGAATCCCATAAAAACCCCAGAGCAAGAAAATCTGGTGCTAGGATTAATTCGAGATTTTGGGAAAATGCAAAATGTCACAACCATTACAGCTTGCCTGCCCATGCCTCACTCAGCAGGTGACCCAATATCATGGGGAATAATACCTGTCGGAGAAATGCCCAAAGCATTTAGTAATGTCTCCTGGAATTGTAAATTTGTATCCCACATAATACCAGGATGGATAGAAGGATGTTTGATCCCACAGGAGGTAACTAAGCAACAATGTCAACAGATGCCAGGCTATCTCGGTTGGGTAGAGGACCCTCGAAATAAGGGAAGTTGTTTGGTTTCAGAAACAGGGACGTCCCCCTGTTTGAGAGTGCAAATACAAACAAAGAAAAAGATAAATGAAAAGGTATGCCAAAATGTTACTCACCACACCACTATGGAAGAGTGGCAGACAATCTGGGGACCAAGTTTATTGGAAACATACAGTTATATAGGCCCAGTAAATTGGTGTATTCAATGGATAGGGAAAAAGAACCAAAGTTATGAATTATCTAAAGATGTTCCTGCACATTGGAGACAATTAACGAAGGCTAAGGATGATTGGAACTGTACCAAAATCTTTACTTGTGATACCTCACCAGAACATATTGGTTTGCTACCTGTGAGAATTCTGTTACAGCTGGGATGTGAGTGCAGAGAATATAATCATTCCATGAAAAGAGATAATAAAATGGGAGTTGACTGCAAAACAACCACGGTAAGAAGCCCAGGGAACTTGGTTTGGGTTAAGGGACATGGACAATGGACTACCCATATGCCAATCGATGGTTCAGTGACACAAATTACACTAGGAATTCCCACTTTATGTCCGTTCTGGAAACAGTCCGAACTTACTAAGGAGGAGACCCAGAGACGAATAAGAAGGGAGGTGGACGAATTAGTAGACCCAGAGGATGAATGGCATGAACCATCGGGGGAGTCAAATTTGGTTGGGCACTTGAGTCTTTATTTGCTCCGGTTGCTACTTATAGGAACAGAGAGATGCTTTACAAGTTATTGGGACAAACAGAACGATTGGCAGCAGTAACTAAGAAGGGGTTTAAGGACTTGAATATACAGTTACAAGCAACCACCAGAATGACAGTTCAAAATAGGTTGGCCCTGGATATGATTTTGCTAAAGGAACATGGAGTTTGTGGATACCTGCAAGGGAGAGATGACCATTGTTGTGTGCATATCCCAAACGTAACCCAAGAGGTGGAAAAGGATATAAGCCAATTGGGACAAATTGAATCACAAGTGCAGGAGGTCCAAAAAGAGGCAGAACATAATTGGGTAGGAGCTCTATTTAGCTCATTAGGAATCCAGGTCTCAGGTTGGTTATCCTCTATAATACAGTATATTGTAATGATTGTAATAATAGTGATTCTCATTGTCATAGCATATAAGTGTCTCCTAGGAGTGATTGCAAGAGAGGGCACTCATACACGTCGGGTGATGAAGGCTCTGACCAGGAAAGAAGTGATTTTGCCCAGAGAGAGTCCCCCGCCAACCTATCTGGAAACCATCACTTGAAGATTGAGCATCCTTGCAGAATCCTTGAAGAATGCTCAAAAGGGGGGAGTTGTTACCAAAGGGGGGTTGGGAGAAATTAAATAGTGAAATAGTAGTAGTCATGCTAAGGCTTGAAGATTTCCCTATTAGAAGTAGGCCCTAATCCTGGGAATGTGCCATGGGAATGTACTGAGGTTCCTGAGACTTAAAAGGCTTAGCTAAGAACAGAACAGGTAGAAACTGTTAGATGTTTCCATGAGATTAAGTTAAAGTATAACGTAGCCATGGGTATCTGGTGGTGGGAGTTTGACCACAGGAGCTAAACCATAGTCTTGGAGCAGACAACCATGTGAAATTTATGACTTCAAGGAGTGTAATTTGATTTTGATATATGTATCTATTGTAACTTGGGATGTGGGGTTTTGCACGTACACTAATGAAGGAATCAGTTGTAAAAGGATATAAAAGCTGATTGTAAAATGAGGGTCTTCGGGATTCTGACTTGGGACGCTAGTCCTCAGGTCCCCGGGCCCCAATAAAGCACCGGCATAAATCAACTTTGTTGATTTGTGTTTTACTTTGGATATCGGGCAACAAACAGGGCAAGTCTTCTATCCTTCTTCTAGTTAGTCTTTTCACTCTCTGTTTAATGGCTTTATGCTGTCTTCTCTACGTTTACTTTGTCTTTTTTTTTTTTTTTTTTTTTTTTTTTTACTTAAAAGGAAGATTAGAGTTTTAAAAAGTCTCATCAGTGTCAGGAAAGAGTTAAAACTGCCCAGGCCTATGGTGGTCATGTGATCTCTGTCTTGCAGCAGCCTCTCCGGCCGGAGAGATCTCAGAGCGGCCGGGCTTCTCCCCTTTTTTCCTCTCTGCCTGGGTGTCACCGGAGGGGGGGGAAGGGGGGGGGGCGGGCTGCCCACCCCTCAGTGACAGTTGGAGTGGGCTTGACCCAACGGGGCTAATAGCTGTTGTCAGGGGGCCCAGCAGACATCCCTCCTGGCTCGGCCGGCTCTGGGGCTCCGGGGTAGGCTTTAAAATTAGCTGATGTTAAGCTGCAGTCTCCCCCTCCCCTGCCCGGAGCTGACGGAGCCCGGCCAGGCTTCAGGCCGGCTCCCCCTGCCTAACAGGGGGGAGCGGCAGGGCCTGGCCGGCCTGGGCTGCTCCAACAGAGCGGCCCCCACTTGGTGTTACTTGCTGGAAAGCTGGAAGGAAAAAGGGCAGTTCCCTGGGAGCCTCTGATATTTTAACCCTTGGATGTTTATGTAGACGTATTCCTTTCTAATTTGTTTGTTAAGCATAACTTTTTGAAAAATCTCTTCCTGGCCAAACTACCTGTCCTAGAGTAACTATGATGCCTGTATCCCCACATCGTCTGTTCTGTGTTCTGTACCTTTAAGACTGGTTCTGAGAGTGAGCAGGGAAAGAAGAAGCGCACAGCTTGTTTTGAGAAACAAACTCACTCCTCTGAATCTGCTCTCATCCTTGAGACTGTGTGTTTTTTTTTTTTTTTCCTTCGTCGGATGCACGGAGGGCAGCCAGAGAGTTTTTTTTTTTTTCCCTTTGTTAGTCTAGCTAGCTGAGGCAAAGAAGCTTTCCTGGACTGTTTTTTTATTATTATTATTTTTTTCTTTGGGACTGTTTAAATCTGCTCTGGACTAAAAAACCCAGAGGAGCACCGAAATCTTGCACCCATGACCCACCGGGCCGGGACTCGGCATCTTCCAGCACTGAAGCGACTGAGACTGATAAACAGACTCCTAGCACGGACTCTCAGTTTTGCCATCTCTCTTCGGTGCAGCTAGAGGTTTTATTGTTTCATATTATTATTATTGTTATTGTTATTATTATTATTCATTCTTTATGCTTGTGGACATTTTGTTTGTTAAATAAATAGAGTTTTTTCCACTCTTCTTTAAAAGAGTTCTTTCCCCGAACCTGCTGGAAGGAGAAGCTGTTTGAATTTACTTTTCAGAAAAACCCCATTTAGAGATTTCCTCCCAAATTTGCCCTAAACCAAGACATACAGTAATATTGGTGCCCAACTGAGGGGCTCGAAAGAGTGGAAAAAACTTGTATTGATTATTGAGTGCATTTTGGTTGTTCTTTGTGTGGGGATAGAGTAGCCATGTTGCCCCTTGAATCCCTAATGTCTATTGGAATAGAGTCCTTGCTGTATTTCTGTTCCCTAGGTTTCTTTGAGGTTCTAATACCTTTCTAGTCCCTAAGCTTGTTTTCTTATCCAAAACTAGCTCCAATGTTGTCCCTAACACATAGCTTTTACACTAGAAGTGCATGAATTAGGATTGCTATTTTGTTGAGTTTAGTGATCATGATTTATAAGAAGTTTATGAAAGTACTGGGGTTTGTGGCAGGTATGTTTGGTTTATAGTTTCTTTGTCCTACCATGCATCCTAGTTCCAGCAGCATGTTTTGAGAATTTATGAATAATTGCACCCACTTTGTTAGAGGAGGAACCGGGGATGAAGCTTTTCAGTCTTTCCTGTCCCTCGTATCTTTTGAATCAGTCACATCACTTTTAGAAAATATTCAGTGTCCCCTGAATGTTAAAGATACCATCTTCCTGGTATTTCATCTGGTGAGCTTCCTCTATATAGTTCACAGCTTGTCTAGAGTGAGGTCTGAGATTTCCAGAGGGGCTGATGAGACCCCTGACCCAGAAGGAGGCTCAGGTGTGGAAAATCCTAAATGGAGTGAAGAATGGGAGGATATAAGCCAAACCCTGAAGGAATTTTCTGACCCTATAGCCTGGGATTTTCCATATGAACACATTCAAAACCCAGCTGAGGTGGGAAAATACTTGAAAGAGAAGTACCAAGATAATTCCAAGAACAAAAAGATTGTTGCAATAAGCTGGGCCCTGGCATATGCTTATCGCACACTGCTAGATAACTTAGGGCAGTAAATAAAAACAAAAAAGCAAAAAAATAAATCAGCAACTAAACCAAACAGTAAGCCTAAGCCCCTAGCAGTTGCTAAAGCAAAGAAGCAACCACAAAAAAACAATCAACCAGTAGATAATAATCCAAGTAAAAAACCCTCAACAATACCTCCCAACAACACCCAATCAAACATCCAACCAACTAACACCCAATCAAAAACCAACCAAACTAACACAAAATCAAAAGTCCAACCAGCTGGCACAAAATCAAATGCCCAACCCACTGGCACACAATCAGAAGCCACTATTGAGTCCTTCTCCCTGAAGGACCTTCAAAACCTAAGAAAAGATTACACTCAACAACCAAATGAATCAATAATCAGTTAATTAGTCCGTCTTTGAGATACTGCAAGTGAAACTACAATTCTAGATAGCACTAAAACAAAGCATTTAAAATCCCTGTCACATAATCCAATTATTGACCAAAAAATAATAAGAAAAGCTACCCCTTGCAGTCTCTGGGAACGGATCCTAAAAAGTGTAACACAAAAATATCTATGTGCAGACAATCTCTATATGCAGCAAACCCAATAAAAAACCATAGAACAAGAAATTCAGCTCTTGAAAAAAATAACAATAGCAAAAATTATCTTCTCAAATAACATAAACACTAAAAACCCAAACTTAGTACCATGTACACCTGTGATGTAGCAAAAACTTATACAGCTTGAGCCACAAAAATACTCTTCTTCTTTAACAATAATAAAAAAAACCAACATAAGAGAAAGCGTGCTAGATATAGCAAGAAAACTTCGAACATATGCAGATGCTGTGCATAGCCCAACACATGCCAGAATCGCAGCCGTGGAAACCCGTCTGCAGAAATTAAAAAGCAAAATAGAAGAAAATCACCATACACTCAGAGATGAGATTAAAAAGATAAAAAAAGCGCTTTCTCCAAATCTCAGCAGTACAAGTCAGAAGTTCTAGCACCAAACGCAAACTTTCCCCAGATTAAAAAAAAAAAAGCATCCCACGAAGTAAGCTGTAGTCCCTCCTGCGTGATTGTAGAAAAAATATGAAAAGATAAGATAGAAAATCTACCGATGATCTAGCACAACAACTACGTGAATTGTTGAGCAGCAAAACTCAGAAAAAAAGTTCCACTAAGAAAAAAGTAGCTGCAGTTACCCAAAAACAAACAAATAACCAAGTTTAGAGGGGCCCAGCCTCTAGCCAGGTAGAGGCTAAAAACAACTGTGTTTTTTAAACTGTGTAAATTCGTTGACCTGGCACATCTAAACCACAAGAATATAAAGCCTTAGTCAATACTAGTGCACAGTACACATTAATTCCATCAACACATGTAAGAACAGAATCTGTCTCTATCGCTGGTGTGACAGGGGGATCACAAAATTTTACTGTAATAAAAACTGTGTTAGTCTAACTAAAAATGAGTAGAAAAAGCACCCTATTGCAACTGGCCCAGAGGCCCCATGCATTCTGAGCATAAACTACCTCCAAAATGAGTATTTCAAAAACCCAAAAAAATTCAAGTAAGCATTTAAAATAACAGCTGTAGTAATAGAAAGTGTTAAGCAATTGAACACCTTGCCTAAACTATCAGAGAACCCATCTACTGTAAAACTTCTGAAAAAAGAAAAACAACAAGTGCCAATTGCCACTTCAACAGTACATTGCCGACAGTATAGAACAATGCCGTAATCCCCATCCACAAGATAATTCGTACGCTAGAAAGCCAAAAAGTAGTCAGCAAAACCCACTCACCCTTCAACAGCCCCATCTGGCCTGTGCAAAAATCTGAAGGAAAATGAAAATTAACTGTAGATTATCGTGCCTTGAATAAAGTAACTCCACCGCTGAGCGCTGCTGTGCCAAACATGTTGGAGCTCCAGTATGAGCTGGAGTCCAAAACAGCAAAGTAGTACACCACTATTAACACTACTAATGCATTTTTCTCCATTCCTTTGGCAGCAAAATGCAAGCCTCAGTTTACCTTTACGTAGAGGGGTGTGCAGTACACTTAAAACCAATTGCCCCAGGGGTGGAAGCACAGTCCTACCATCTGCCATAAACTAATTCAAACTGCACTAAAAAAAAGTGAAGCTCCAAAACATCTGCAGTACATCAATGACATCATTGTGTAAGAAAATACTGCAGCTGAAGTGTTTAAAAAAGAAAAAAAGATCATCCAAATTCTGCTGAAAACTGAATTCGCTATCAAGAAGAGCAAAGTTAAGAAACCTGCTCAAAAAATCCAGTTCCTGAGAATTAAGTAAAAAGATAAACAGCGTCAAATTCCTACTAATATCATCAACAAAATCACAGCATCTCCACCTACCAACAAGAAAAAAACACAAGCTTTCCTAAGTGCCATAAGTTTTTGAAGAATGCATATCCCTGAGTACAGCCAAATTATAAATCCTCTCTACCTAGTTACCCGCAAAAAAAACACTTTCTACTGGAGCCCTGAACAGCAACACACCTTTGCCCAAATCAAGCAGAAAATCACTCATGCAGTAGCCCTTAACCCAGTCAAAACAGAACCAAATGTAAAAAATGTGCTCTACTCTGCAGCCGGGAGCCATAGTCTGTCCTGGAGTCTTTGGCAGAAGGTGCCTGAGAAAACTCAAAAACAACCATTAAAATTCTGAAACCAAAATTACAGAAAGTCTGAAGCCAATTACACTCCCACAGAGAAAAAAAATTTAACAGCCTATAAAAAAGTCCAAGCTACCTCAGAAGTAATAAACACTAAAACACAACTCCTCCTAGCACCCCGACTACCGGTGCTAAAGTAAATGTTTAAAGCAGAAGTTCCCTCTACCCACCATGCCACCAGTGCTACATAGAGTAAGTAGATTGCTGTCATCACACAGCGCTCCCATATTAGAAAACTAAATCACCCTAAAATTTTAAAAATAATTACAAATTAACCTGAAAATAAAAACTTTAATATCACAAATAAAAAAAAGCAAAAACCAGTAACACGTGCTGAAAAAGCTCCACCATACAACCAACTGCCAGCAGAAAAAACACCCTACACTCTTTTCACTAACAGTTCCTGTTGCATAGTGGGAATAAACCGGAAGTGGAAAACAACTGTGTGGAGCCCCACACGACAAGTTACTAAAACCACAGAAAGAAATAGTAAATCAAGCCAACTTGCTGAACTCAAAGCTGTTCAATTGGCCCTAAACATTGCTGAAAAAAAAAAGTAGCCAAAACTCTACCTCTATACTAATTCATAAATAGTAGCCAATACTTTATAGAAATAGTTGAAAAAGTAAAAAAAACTAACTGGCAGCGTAGAAAAAAACCAATTTAAGCTGCCGAAGAGTGAAAAAACATTGCCACTCAGATAAAAAAGCTACCTATAAAAATCCGTCATGTAAATGCCCATGTCCCCAAGAGTAGAACTAATAAAAAGCACCAAAACAATAAGCAAGTAGATCAAGCTGCAAAAATAAAAGTGTCAAAAATAAACTTAGATTAACAACACAAAAAAAAGTTGTTCCTAGCTCAATAAGCTCATAATAAATTAAAAAAAATATTAATTAAAAAAATTATAAATTAAAATTAAGTCAAACAATAAAACTCATTTCAAAAATAGCCTTATCAATACCTAAGCTAAAAAACATACCATTAAGTAAGTGTACCATATCCCCTACCATGCACCAGCTGCTGAAAAAGTAAAAAAAATTCAATAGACTGTTAAAAACCACCTTAAGAACATTGGGTGGGGAATCTTTCAAGAACTGAAAGCATCTAGCAAAGGCCACCTGGTTAGTTAACACCCGAAGTTCCACCAACAGAGCAGGCCCTGCCCAGTCTAAGCTCCTGCATACAGTAAATAAAAATAAAGTCCCTATAGTACATGCAAGAAGTTTGTTAAAAAAAACAGTTTAAATCAAATCCACCTCAAGTACAGACAAACCCATCCGTGAAATTGTCTTTGCTCAAAAACCAAGTTGTACATGGTGAGTAATAAAAAAAAATGAAACAACACAATGTGTACCTCAAAAAAATCTAATTGTTAAATAAGAACCATGTGTACATATCACTTTTTATTAAATGTCACTGCCATTGTCTGTATATAGCTGTATATTGTTTTTATATAGATATATGCATGCATAATGTGTGTTTATAAAGTTAAAATTCAATTAGTTTTGATAAGTTAACAATATGGTAATAAGAAGTGGAATGTCCTAGAGTAACTATGATGCCTGTATCCCCACATCGTCTGTTCTGTGTTCTGTACCTTTAAAACTGGTTCTGAAAGTGAGCAGAGAAAGAAAAAACGTGCAGTTTGTTTTGAGAAACAAACTCACTCCTCTGAATCTGCTCTCGTCCTTGGGACTGTGTGGTTTCTTTTTTTTTCTTCGTCGGATGCACGGAGGGCAGCCAGAGAGAGTTTTTTTCTCCTTTTGTTAGTCTAGCTAGCTGAGGCAAAGAAGCTTTCCTGGACTGTTTTTTTTTTATTATTTTATTTTTTCTTTGGGACTGTTTAAATCTGCTCTGGACTGAAAAACCCAGAGGAGCACCGGGATCTTGCACCCGTGGCCCACCGGGCCGAGACTCAGCATTTTCCAGCACTGAAGCAACTGAAACTAATAAACAGACTCCTAGCACAGACTCTCAGTTTTGCCATCTCTCTTCAAAGCAGCGAAAAGTTTTATTATTTCATACTATTATTATTGTTGTTGTTATTATTATTATTATTATTATTCATTCTTTATACTTGTAAACATTTTGTTTGTTAAATAAATAGAGTTTTTTCCACTCTTCTTTAAAAGAGTTCTTTCCCCAAACCTGCTGGAAAAAGAAGCTGTTTGAATTTACTTTTCAGAAAAACCCCATTTAAAAATTTCCTCCCAAATTTACCCTAAACCAAAACACTACCACAGGTGGGAACTGGTGTAGGCATTGCCCCCCTCCTCCCCCAATATCCTTTTGCTCCAGCAATTCCTTCCCCTCCAGCGGTTCCCACCTGTCCAGTGGTTTCTGCCCCCCCAGTGATCCCTGCCCCTCCGGTGGCTCTTGCTGCTCCACAACTCCCTCTCCCTCTCAATGAATGACCCTATCACAACACAAGAGGAAGTTCAGCAAAAACTCGAGGGCCACTCAATAATTCCTCCCCCGCCACCACTCCGCAGCAAGAGAAAAAAGTCCTTCCTAAGGTTATGATGATTGAGGAACAAAAAGGCTGGTCAGATCAAGACGTCGACTTATTTCCTTTAAGAAAAGTGCCCATGGGTGGGGCTCAAGGGGATATAGGATTTGTGAATGCTCCTTTCACCTCTTCAGAAGTCAGAAATTTTAAAAGGGAAATAAAAGGGTTATTAGAAGATCCTATAGGTTTAGCTGAACAAATAGACCAATTTTTAGGTCCCAACATTTTTGCTTGGGAAGAAATGCAGTCAATAATGGGTACTATATTTTCCCAAGAGGAGAGGCAGATGATTAGGACTGACGGAATGAGAATTTGGGAAAGAGAGAATCAACAGGGCCCACTGGGGGACCAGAAAATGTCAATAGCATCTCCTAATTGGAATCATAATGATGCAGCAGAATGAGGAAATATGAATGATTATCGTAATCTGATAATCAAAGGAATTAAAGAGGCAGCACCCTGAGGGCAAAATGTTAGCAAAGCTTTTGATGGGCAGCAAGGGAAGGAAGAAACTCCAACTGAATGTCTAGAGAGGCTCCAGAAGAACATGCAGCAGTACTCCAGGATAGACCCCAATAGTATAGCAGGACAAGCCCAATTAAGGGTTAACTTTGTTACCCATGCCTGGCCAGATATTAGGAAGAAGTTGAAAAAAAACTGAGAATTGGCAAGATAAGGGGTTAAATGAACTATTGAAAGAAGCCCAAAAAGGTTTATGTGTGGAGGGAAGAAGAAAAAGCCAAGCTAAAAGCTTAAATTATGATAGCCACTATGCGAGAGAGTAACTCCCCAAGGGACCTGAAACCCCCAGGTACCATTCTCAGATATTCAGGCTTTAGAGATAGGGAAAGGGGGGGAACAGAACCCTGGCACGATCAAAATTTCAGGAGCAAACCAGAAATGTCTCTTTTTATTGTGGAGAAGAGGGACACTATAAGAGGGACTGAAGAAGAACCTGAAAGTATTCCAAGAGATACATTCAGAAGAATCAGTGGACTAGGGATGTCAGGGGCTCTATTTCCTGGGGGATAAATACCACCTAGAGCCTTTGATAACTTTAAAAATAGGCCTACAGGGGAAGGCGTTAGAATTTATAGTTGATACTGGGGCAGAGAGAACTTGTGTAGTTACTGTTCCGAAGGTGTGCAATGTAAGCAATGACACTATAAAAGTAATGGGAGCTAAAGGAGAAGGTTTTAAGGTTCCTGTAATAAAAGATGCAGTAATTGAAGGAAAGACTAGAATAGGGATGGGAGACATCCTATTAGTCCCTGGAGCAGGTTGCAACTTATTGGGGAGAGACTTGCAGGTACAATTAGAAATAGGGGTTATACCTGAAGAAGGGAAAATGACAGCTAAACTGCTAAAACTCTGCCAAGATGAGGGAAGGATTAACAAAGAAGTTTGGGCTGGTGAAGGAAATAGGGGAGGATTGAATATTGTCCCCATAAGGGTAATGATTGAGAGAGAAGAATGTCCCATGATATTTGTGCACACAGGACAAAGAGTACTGTGGATGTGATTAGCACAGTCTGATAACCAAGATGCCTTGGCAAGAAAAACAGAGCTTTGAAGATTGGATCAAGACTGGTGACAGGAAAGAAGATTGAATCAACTTCTGCAAGCAAGAGATGTTGCAAAATGTATAAGTTTGTGTGATGTTTAACCTAATCATTATAGTAAAAAATGACTAGCCTTCCTAGAATGGTATATAAGCATATGTAGCTCACAGTAAATTTGGATTCTGATCACCAGCCAGTAGTCCCTGTCTCTCTCAAGCATCGATATCGGGGTTGTTTCTATAGTAGATTTCACATTCTCTTGTTATAGACTGTACAATATCAGTCATTTCCCTTTCTATTACTACCTTCTTCAGATGTTTCACAAGGTTCTTTGTTCCCTAATGGGTGCTTTCATGTTCTTGATGAGGTGGGACTACAATCTGTCCCTCTGGTGTAATAGTCCATTCACTTTCCTTGATTTCAGCCTTAAGGGTCTGATGGTCTTTCTGATCATACCTTGGGGTAAACCCTGACAAACCAATTTCCTTCTGTGGCACCACTGTTAAGGTGTCCTTTTCTGTGGCCCCTCTTACTATTTCATCAGCAAAATGATTCTCTAATTTGGGAGATGTTTTCCTCTTTTGATAATCTTTGCAATGCATAAAAGCTGCTTCTCTAGACTCCCAAACACTCTGTAGCAGTGCATGGATCTGTTCAGTATGTTTGATTCCATTACCTTGAACAGCTGGCAGTCCTCTTTCTGTGGGTTTGCAAGATTTCCATGTTTTAGAAAAGGTTTTGTCGTAAGTTAGTATAGCTCTAGTTACCCCATAAGGGCCCCTTGTCTCGGAGTTTTCTCTTATCATAAGTTGATAAGAATTTCTGTGCCTCTCTGGTCTTTGCCCAGAGACTGTTTCCTATTGGTCCTTTCCCCATGATGATCCCTGCCCATCCTCTCCTTCTTCCCCTGTCCATCATTAAGTCACTATCTCCAAGGTCCAGAACTTTCAAAGAGATTCGAACAGCAGTTGGCAGATTCCCCTGAGACCCCTCCCCAAATTACCTTGATTTGTTAGTAGTTAGGTAATTCAGTTGGCATGTGTTACTTTGCTTTGTTTTATTGGTTTGTAGTTTGTATCCACCCCTTGAACCTGTCCTGGACAAAACCCCCCTGTAGCCTTTGTCCGAGGTCTCTCCTGAGGCATCGGGCAGGAGGTAAGGGGTTCTCCTGTGACCCCCCAATAAACCTCTGTCCCCCCCGACCCTCCGAGAGTCCCCTCTTTCATTTACACCACAGCCGTGACAGCAAAAGTCCAGGGGCTGCTGAGCCAAGACTCACAAATAGGTCCTGTTGTGGTGTGTCGGAACTGCTGGGAGGTCTAGCCGAACACCGGGCTGACCAAAGAGACACGCACTCCAACATCTTTCCTTCCAGGTGACTCCACTGACATACACAACATTAAATGCATATTCAGAATTAGTTCATATTTTTACCTTCTTTCCTTCACTCAGTTCTAGATCTTTCATTGATGCAATAAGTTCAGTTCTCTGCAATGACACATCTGATGGCAAGGCCTTTTCCTTGATTACCTTATCCATGGTTGTCACTGCATAACTTGTCATCCGTTTGCCATCTCGCATGAAGCTGGTCTTGTCTGCATACAGCTCCCAATCTGGATCTTCTGGAGGCACGTCCTTCAAGTCTGGTCTGCTGGAATAGGCCTCTTGGATGGTCTATAAACAGTCATACTCAGATACATTATCAGTTAGTGTCAGGAACAGAGACATACCAGGGTTCACATCAAATGTTTTCAGAATAACATTACCCTGTTTCAGTAACATGGCATAGGGCACGTTGTTGATGCTCACAGAACAAACTTACAGTGAGTCGGATGCAACTGTTGGATGCAGCAATTCTTAGCTGCTGCCTTCTCCAGTTCTCCCGTTCCTTTGTCAACTGATTTCTGAATATAGTTTAGCTCTTCTTTAAACTCTCAGGTAGGACTGTCTCAGTGAGTTGGCTCTTTCTCCCCGTTTCAGGATTCTTCCACTTAACAGCACAGAGTCCTTGGCCTTTCATATTTGCAGGAAAGCAGGAGAAGATATTTTTAAAATTTAATACAGTAAACCATGTTAAATTATCTGCTATTTTCCCCCCTTTGCAAAATTTCAATAGATTCTTCTTAAGAGAATTTGGCAAATAGAGAAGCTGATAAATCACCCAGTATTTTCCCAATTCAAATTTCAAAGGTTGGAAGAAAGGTCTTATCTCACTTACCCCTGTGATACTAACCACTATTACAGTATCTTGACTCAGTTTCCTTTTTGAGGTGTTCATTCAACCAGGACTCTGCTTATAGCCTGTTTTAAGGAAGCCTGAAATGTGGCTCCTTCTTCTTTGGACCCGATGTTTCTTGCAAAAGGCACATTGATTCTGATAGACTAGGCAACTGGTTCATAACTGAACACCAGCTTTTCCCTATTGGCTAGCAAAGGGGAGGGAGCAGATAGCATAGCCCCATTCCCATCAACCCACACAGCCGGGCAGGACTGGCTGCTTTGACCACAGCCCAGCAGTGCAGACAAAGAGCGCTCGCTGCCTGCCACCCGGCACAGGGACAGGCACAAGGCGAGTGCACACCCACCCAGGGATACCCCCGGCATGACTGGTGCCACATGCTCTGCTAGCCCCTTGTCACCCTGCTATGAACTGTTTTAAACCCAGAAGATCAACAAAACTAAGTCTCTGTGTGTGGGAGTGCATTTTTTAATTTTAAGTTTAATACATAAGTTAATGTTCTTTTGTAAAATGGTTTGTTCTCTGTACCCCTTTTTGTTACCCACGTTTGGTTTATCCCTGTTTTTTCCCCAGTGACAGTTCTGTGATTGGTTCTGTATTCTCCCTAAGTTTTCCCCCCCAGAGACAGTTATCTGTCCATCACTTCACGGATAGCCACCTGTTGCTGTGTATCATTTTTGGGATCGCTCCCCACTTCTGGAAGATTCTGAGAGAGGCATCGAGTGATTGGACAGAATCCTGATTGCCACCTTTTAATGTTCATTGTATGGTTGTTTTGTATGTTTGTTTATGATATGAGCCACTCCCCTGTTAAACCTTATTGGTCCCCTTTCTATGTAACACCCCCAGTTATAAGGTCTCACCCGAGAGTCAGCCAGGGTCTTCGGCACGCTGACACTCAAGGTGAGGACCCCACGCCGGGATTCCAATAAACTCGTTGTGACCCAGCGTCTTAGGAGTCCCCCCTTTTTTCATCCTCCAGCCAATCACCACCCAGGAGCAGCCTGAGCGAAAAAGATCCCACTGGAAAAGAGTGTTACCAGTGCCAAGGCTAGCCAGCTTTGAAAAAACAGGCACGGTAACATCTGTGTATAAAATGGAAAGAATTTGAAGGTTCAAAATACACCCAAAAATGAGATTAAAACCAAACAAGGTTAGATGTTGGTGCCAAAAAATTGATATATTTTATTTAATAGTAAAGGAGGCAAAGAGAAAGGAAGAGAAGAGAAGAGAAGAGAAGAGAAGAGAAGAGAAGAGAAGAGAAGAGAAGAGAAGAGGTGTGATAAACACATAATAGTTTTGGCTTTAGCAAATATTAAAGTGGATGCTATGTGTTGTGTATTATAATATAATCTTAACTTTTGCAGAAGTAGCTATAGTTGTGAAAAAAAGTAATGCTTTTATTTTTGTAGCTAACTGGCAATATTTAAAATAGCTCAGACATTTGTGAAGTAGCTGATGTTGATTTCGAGTACTTGTGGTTAACTTGAAATAACTAAACTGTCTGCACCATCAGATAACATTTGAGGAACGGGCTTGACGAGAACCCTTGCTACTGACACTTGGACTATCAACAACTATCACTTGCTGAAACCACGAGACAGGGGGCTGAGACAGGGGGCCGTTGACACTAGCCCAATGCCAGGCACCCACGAGAGTCGCTCTCTCACCCTCCCCTGCCACAGCTGGGCAAAGGAGGAAAAAGGAAAAAAAAAGTTAACAAAAGCTTCATGACTGAGATAAGAACCAGGAGAAATATTTCAATGGCAAAACAGGCTCAACTTCAGTTGTAAAGTGAAATTTATTACTAACAGAATCAGAGGAGGATAATGAGAAGTAAAATAAGCCCTTAAAACACCATTTCCCCTCCAGCCCCTCTCTCCTTCCCACCAACAGCACAGGGAGACAGGGCATGGGGATTTTGGTCAGTTCATCACCGAGATTTTCTTCTGTTGCTCTGGGAGAAGAGTCCTTCCCCTGTGAGGCCATGGGGTCCCTCCCACGGGAGACAATTCTCTGTGAACTTCTCCAGTGTGGGTCCACTCTTATGAGCAGCAGCCTAACCACACCTGCTGCATACATGAGTCTCCCCCACAAGCAGACAGTCCTCCCAAAACTGCTGCGACGTGGCTCTCTTTCCATGGGGTGTGGTCCTCCAAGAACAGGCTGCTCCAGCCTGGAAGCAGGAGCCCTCTCTCCACCAGGTCTTCCACTAGATCACAGCCTCCTCCAGGCATCCACCCACTCTGGCTGTGGGTGGATCTCTGCATCCCCTGTGGATCCCCATGGGCTGCAGGGGGACAACCTGCTTCACCATGGTCTTCACCACGGCCTGCAGAGGAATCTTGGCTCCGGCACCTGGAGCACCTTTTCTCCCTCCTTGCCCACTGACCTTGGTGTCACCATATTGTTCCTCTCACATATTCTCACCTCCTTCTCTTCTCTGACTAGAAGAAAAACCTGTGACTTTGTTTTGATTTTGTTCTTAAATATATCATGACAGAGGTGTTACCAACCTCTCTCATTTGCCCAGTTTTGGCCAGCAGCATGTCCATCTTCAGAGCCATCAGACATTGGCTCTGCTGGACATGGTGGAAAGCTTTTAGCAGCTTCTCACAGGAGACATCTTTGTGGCCCCCCTGCTATCTAAAACCAGGTCGTGCCAAACCAGTACATGAGGGGTGACACACAACCCTCAAAACCACAAGCAAGATTACTGCACATGCTCTAAAAAGGTGGATCAGAGGAGGGGCCATGCTAAAAAGTTCCTGGAACATGTAAACTAGTTTGAAGAAATGTTTGATTATGTATAATCGTTTATGAATATGTATTTGACCAATGCAATAGAAAGAGTATATTAGAAGAGTTGCTATGGTTATCCGGTATGCCTCTGGCTATGGCTACACACCCAGCGCTGTTACTTTTTTTATTGATTTTGTCCCCTATTGTCTGCAGGGGAAAAATGGGCAACTGAATAACAGAATCAATATGATTTCAGCAGAAGCCGTTTATTGTTTACATTACAAGCCAGATATAGATTCTAGGTCTACTATCCACATGGGCATGCATCTCTGGGTTGGCTAAGCTGCTTGTTCATGAGGCAGGCACACATTCTTCAGGACATCCAATTGGTCAAGCATCCATCATCATGTTGTGCTTCCCCTATCTAGGGTTTACATTTTTTGGAGACAGTTTCTCAGGCTCTCTGTTCTTATTTTTGATCCTGTTGTTTTCTTAGTAATCTTGATGAATTCCTGAGAGCTCTAATAACAAAACTGCAGGTGGTTTGATATTACTCACAACCAGTTTGGCTGGTGCATCAGAATGGCCTGTTATACAGATACATTGCTACAATTGTCCTTTATTAAATTTTTTAAAATTCAACTGAAGAGTGGGCTTCATTTCTTACACGTGTGTGTGTTTGCCACCAGCTGAGGTTGTTTATTGGTGAAGAGAAGCAAATGGCCCTCCGAAGGTTTTCATGTTTAGCACGCATGGTTTTGGAATGTGGTATTTGCCCAGGGACGCCTGGGAATAAACAGGACAGGTTTTTCGGAGTGGCCAGGGGGGCCCGGCTCACTCCATTGCGGAAGGGACCTCCACTTCCCGCATTGTGGTGAATGTGGACGGTATTGCATCTGTGGAAAGGGAGGTCCTGAGCCTCAGCGAGTTGAAGTGGAGCAGTCTGAGAGGAGGCTCAGTTTCTTTCAAGGCCAAGGAAGGGATTTTGTGGCATTTTTTCAGGGATCTCGGGACATGGGCAACTCCCGAAATTGCGACCCAAGTCATGAGACGGAGAGGTGAGCTGGGAGACCACGCCCCCTGTGACAGAAATGGGGGGAACAGCCGCTCTGAGAGCTGTGGCTGAGGTGGCCCCTGTCATCACCCTGGCAACGACTGGGAGATGAGGCAGGGGAGCAGTCCCTGGACCCCGCCCAGGAGTGGGGCAGCTGCTGTGCTGGTTCACCCCTGGTCTGGTGGGGGGACTGCCACTCCCAGGCCCCACCTGCAGGGGCCCAGAGGGGGCCAGGAGTGCAAGACCTGTGGGTGGGGACATGCTCCCCAATGGCCGCACCGCTTCTGCTACTGCAGGGGGCAGGGGCAGAGGCAGAGTTGAGCCCCGTGGAGAAACTGATGTCACTTTTGTAGGTGGGAAGATAACTTCTAAGACAAACGGCTTGATCGCAGTTTCCATAGTAATGAGTTTTGTTTTGGATAGTGTGATGGGTTGATGCTGGCCAAATGCCAGCGCACCTATGAAAATCATTTATTCATTCTCCTCTTCTATAGTTATGCAGAGGAGGGTGAAAGAAAACTCATGGGGTGAGATAAGGATTAGGAGAAAACATTTTAAGGGCAAAACAGGCTCAAAACTTTAAAAGGTATAAAAGAAAAAAAATTAACAGAATTAAAAGAAGATAATGAAAACTAAAATAAACCTTTAGAACACCTTTCCCCCCACCCCAGCCCTTCTTTCCTTCCCTTCCCACTGACAGCACAGGGAGAAAAAATATGGGATTTTTAGTCAGTTTGCCACTTTTAAGATCTTTTTTCAGTTTGCTTAGGGAGACGAGTCTATTTTGCTATGCCATGGGATCGTTCTTAAGGGAAACAGTTCTTTATTAACTTTTCCAACCTGGTTTTAATTTTCATGGCTAACAGTCCACCTGGAACCTGATTGCAATGTGAAGTCCCTCCCATGGCTTGCAGTCTTCCCACAACTTCTTTTCATGGGCCATTTAGCTTATGGGGTGCAGTTTTTAAGGATGAGCTGTTTTAGTATAAAAGCAAGGGTCCTCTTCCTCTGTCTTTGAAAGCAAGGGTTCTCTGTTTAAGCCTCTCACCAGATCACAGCTCTTCAGCATCCACATGCTCCAGCACGAGTGCGTTTTTCTCATGGGGTGTGGGTGAATTCTGCATTCCCCCGTGCACTTCATGAATTACAGGGAAACAGTTGTATTATTGTCCTCACCACAGCTTGCAGAAAAATCTCAGCTCCGATGCTCGGAGCACCTCCTTGTCCCCTTCCCTCTTTTAAACTGACCTTGGTATCACCATGTTGTTCTCCTCACATGTCCTCACTTTCCCTTTTCTCTGATTCGGGAGAAGATTGGTGTGTGTAGGTTCATCTGTTCTGAAGTGGCGTTCTGCAGTGCTGAAAAGTTGATCTTATCCAGGCTCCACAAATCGGGAAAATGCTTGCTGTGCTTTTCTCTCTGTTGGTCATGTGATCTTCCCGGCACTGCACAAACCACGCCGGCTGTCGGCCCCCCTCCACGGCTTCTCTTCATGCGGGACACCAAAAAAAGAAAAGCTGCCACTGGTCTTTGTCCTTTCGTTTGCAGCGTGGCAGGTTAGAAGCAGACAGGCATGCACAGTCTATCGCTGGCCGTGCCAAGATGGTGGCTGCCACATCACTCAGCAGTGCCGGGATGGCCCCTGGATGCATGGCTCAGTGGTGCCAGGATAACCTCGGTCAGCCTGGCCCAAAGGTGCACCGGGGGGCCCAGCAGCCCCCAGCAGGCCACCTCTCCAAAAGCAGGAAAAAGAAGAAGAGAACTTCCCGCAGTTTTTCATTCTTAAATATGTTATCATAGAGGCATTTCCAGCTTTTCTAATTGGCTTAGCAATGTGCCAATACTCAGAGCTATCCAGCGACTGGTTATGCCAAGCACGGAGGAAGCTGCTAGCAGTTCCTCACAGTGAACCACTTCTGTGGCTGACTTTTTCCCTCTTTACCAAAAATCAATTGTTGCAAAACCAGCACACCACCCCAGATGAGTGGTAAGGCTGACTGTGTGAAGGGAACCCTCAAAATACAGATTAGTAAAATTTCTTGGAAGCATCTATTACATGGGTTCAAGCCTTGCCTATAGCCTTGCTGAGAATTGTCACAGCTGGTCTGTAGCTGGACAAGATAAATCTGGCCATAACAAATCCAATTCTGCTAACCTGGCTCATTCTAGAAACAAGTCCCTGGGTGAACAATGAAATTCAGAGACCTCAGCCAACCCTGTTCAAGCTTAAATGCAGATGTATCATTGGCCAGGGAGCTGGGCGGTGTTAAAACCCAGACCAATCAGTTGTCTGGACCTGGGAGTTTTGAACCCACTATACAAGAAGCTTCTGAACAATAAAACATGCTGTTTGCTCATGACCCTCTGTGTGTACTGTGTTGTGTGTCTGTCTCCAACCCACAACCTCACATAACAAGAATCTGCATGCAACCGAGATGGAGAGACAACATGAGTCCTTATGAAATATTGCATGGCAGGCCATATCAAATTGTGTATATTAAGGGAGAAATTCATGTGAGGAAGAAAATTGACTGGCAGAGGTATTTAACAACTTTTAAGTTCCACTTTGCAGAAACTCCAAAGATTCATCATGTTATCCAGGTGGATAGGACTAGACACACCTGGCCATCTGTTACAGCCTGGAGACTATGTTAAATGGAGAGACAGTAACCTTACAAACTAAGTGGAAAGAGCCATTTGTCACGATCCGCTAATGCAAGCAGGGTTCGTGATGGTTCGTTTTAAGGATCTCAGAGTGCAAAAAAAACAACACAGAGGGGATTTCAGTATTCATCAAAACAAATGCACTTTTATTAGTGCCAACATCAAATGCGATAGAAGGATTTGAAGGGAAATAAAGGATAGCGAGAAAAGAGAAAGAAGGGGTGGGTAATAGCTACCAACGGAGAGACGAAGTCCTCGTGGCCCAGCCAATAGATCCATCTTCTTCCGTGGGGAGATCTCAAAGTCTTTGGTTAACTTAGGGGTCCTTATAGTCCTTTCCAAAGCAACAGGCAGTTGGCCAAAAGGTGGGGAAATCATCACGGTGTGTTCGTCTTGAGAGAACTGAGAACAGGTCAGCTGTCAGCAAGTGCAGTGTTAACAAGAACAGGTACGGCCATCAGCAAGTGCAGTCAATTCACCATGACTTGCCCATTGTTTCTGCTCAGGTTCTGATGTTCCGATGGAAACGCGTGCCAGGTTTTTCCATTGAACACACCTGCAGGCAACACTTGGCAAACATCCCACCTCAGCCAGGCCAGAACTCCTGTGTTGGGTTTTAGAGTCCTTTTAGGGGTTTCAGTCTCTGTCCTTGACGATGGTCGTGAGGTAGATGAGGGATCTTTGGACCGTCTCTTACACCATTCCATGTCCTGACTACCCTCACTGAAACCAGAGATGCTGGCAGAGAACCCTGAATTCACTGCTCCAGAGTTAAGAAGACATCTGTTCCTGAGACAACCAGAAAACAGACTGATACAAATTAGTATGATGTGATTTAAGTTGTTCTTTTGTGCCTCTTATCTGCACAGTTAGTAACCATTATTCACATTTGGCCCCAAAATTTGCATGTAGCTCTTGTCCAAAAGATAAGAATTATTAAGGATTTGGTTGAAATTTGAAAGCAAACTCAAATTCTATACCAGGTAGCTCTCAAAGGATCTCACTGAACCTTGAATATCTTCAGCACACTCACTTCATGGTTACCAAACTGGACCTGGATAAAAGAAGTGTTAACAGTAGCTGTAGTTTTAGTTGACATCTGTATAATAACCAGTAGGATGGCCAGTTGTGTAAACTGGTAGTAGAGTTAAATAGGGAGTAGAGACTAGACAAGGTAGAGTAGTGTTAGTCTCTAAAAAAGGGGGAATGATGCCAGTTTAGATTTTGCCTTTTTTCTTTTATATGTTCCCTGTATTCTTCACACATATATTTGTAGCTCTGTGGCCTATTGTATTAGTGGCTAATTTTCCTAGCACTTTTCCATGGCCTTTCCCTAGGCAGAAAGACAAAACAAATTCCCAAACTCCAAGCCCTGGGGGGTACAAAGCCCTCATGCTATCTTGGTTCTTCCTGGGAACCAAGGCTGAAAACAACTCTTTGAGATACATTTCATGGACAAAGTACAGCTAGTGCCAAGGGGGGACTCCAGAGAAGGGGCTTGACTTGGGGGAAATTGCATCACCACTTGTCCTCCTAATTGGTACTTTTTATCAATTATGCTAATTTCCTAAAACCTATAAAAATGTACTTACCCCTGGATGGGGGTGGGCTTTTGTGAACATCTTTCCATAACTGCTCCTGAAGGCCTTCAAATAAAGATCTGCTCTTATATTACCTCCTTACTAAAATTATCTCAAGTTTCATTTCCAGGTTGGGAAAAAGGCAACAGACTGTAGAGGGAAGCATAGACAACTGACCTAGCCTTTATACAGCAGTGCTTGGGTGTGTCACCACTTGTGTCAGGTGCACAAGTTCTGGGTCATCACTTACGGCAGTCTCAGGGCACCCGAGGAATGAAGCAGACGCAGCAGCTCAAGGGGAAGCTTCTACTACTACTTTATTCTAAAAATCTGACTCCATATATACATTTTTACAAAAGGACAGAGATTGGCTACACAGGTTGCCACCTCTTGACCTGGATGGTGAACATCACTGTCCATCACATTTCTCCTCCCAGAGGACAAGAATGCAAACAATAGATAAGTGCTAAAAATATACATTATTTTTGTGAAGCTGCGTGAGAAACTCCAGTTCAAGAGTATAAACAACAAAAAGACTTCTGCATCAGGGCGACACTTGGGTGAGATGAAAATTAACAAAATTGTTTATGACGTCCTTTCAGTTGAAAATCTAAACTTACTGATTTATTCTGTTCTTGCTGCTGCTAACTACAGACTAGACTTTTGAAGTGTGCACTCAGCTTGTCTTTGGTTTTTCAATGAATAAAATCTAATAGTCATTCTTAGGAAGTGCTTCTTCCTAAAGATCAATATGAGCTATGATCTTAAAATCTCTCATATGTATTCAGGCAGGCTCACCCCATATAATGATTACAAAGAACACAATAGAAATGGAAAATTAGTGGAAAAAACCCAGAGGAGAATATGGCACAGAAGACCAAATCCTTCAAAACTTTATTTGATTATTGCAATGAATTTTTAGATTAATTAATTCATCCATTTTTATGTCATCTTGGCTGTTCATTTCCTATGGACCTCCATGCAGTTCCATTTTGCTAGCATCAGTCTCTGCTGAAAATGAATTACATTTGTAAGGAGTTGCCATCATCACTTACATTTGCTTGCCTACATATTGCCTTTCCCATATTATACCACATCATATTCTTTGTTTGCCCTTCCAATTCTGAACAATATAAGCCATTTTTTCTGTTTTGGAGTTATGACAGTTGTCTGAATATTTGGAACTAAAACTACTGAAGTTGTCATTATTTTTGATTATCTCAGAAAACTGTCAAACCTTTTAATAATCACTTTCCTACATTACCAAATTATGTATCTGGATTCTGTAATGCTCCCCTACACCTCTAATTTCTCTTTATTATTAAATGGTTTTGAATTTTTGATGTCTTTCACAGTGTTCACTGTCCTAAGAAGTCTTCCTCATATAGTTTTGAAAAAATATTTTCAGCATTTTCCCCTCCCCCAAAAAAGTGTGTGCATTTCTGTCTATGCAATTGTAGAAGTAAAGTCTCTTGGAAAGAAATTTTATTATTATCAACTGAACTGTCTGTAGCAAATGTTCATTTATATACAGTTTACCTCTTTGTCATTACAATGTTTTTTTATTTCCTCAACATCCCCCAAACCACAGCTTCATATATACCCAGGCTGCAGTAAATGCAATCAGACACACTGACAATTTTAGTGAAACTATTGGTTTGAAGGTACAGAGATGTTTCACCTTTTTTCTTCTTGATCTAGATTGCTCCTCAAGGTGAACTTGGACTATGAGATTTGACCTTTTGAGCTGTAAATTGGGAATTTAACAGCTGTGAAGTCTTTAACACACTTTTTATTTGACAGCCATGCTGGCATTATCTTTCTTCTTAATTAAAGCAAGCTAGTGCTGTTTGAAAACTACTCACACAAGCCTTCTTCAGAACAATTTTGCTTAGGGATTGTTTGTGAGTTCACAATGCTGCTGCTTTCCTCAGTCTCTCAGAGGGAAACACAGTGACCACAAAGAGGGACAGTTTGCAAGGAAAACCACAGTGGTATCATTTGTTGCGTGACTAGGGCTTAATTAGTAGCCTGTACAAATGCCTGTGCCGGAAAGCTGTCGTGGTTTAACCCCAGCTGGCAACCAAGTACTCTGCAGCCACTCACTTACTCTACTCTGTTCCCCAGTGGGAATGAAAATTGGATAATTAAAAAAGTAAACCTCATAGGTTGAAATAAGAATAGTTTAATAATTGAAACAAAATAAAAGATAATAATTCTAATGATTATAATAATAGTAGTGAAAAAGGGGAGAGAGTTGAATATAGCCCAAGACCAACAAGTGATGCACAATGCAATTTGTCCTAGGGTGACTATGTATCCCCAAATCGTCTGTTCTGTGTTCTGTACCTTTAAGACTGGCTCTGAGAGTGAGCAGGGAAAGAAGAAGCGCACAGTTTGTTTTGAGAAACAAACTCACTCCTCTGAATCTGCTCTCGTCCTTGGGACTGTGTGGTTTCTTTTTTTTTCTTCGTCGGATGCACGGAGGGCAGCCAGAGAGAGTTTTTTTCTCCTTTTGTTAGTCTAGCTAGCTGAGGCAAAGAAGCTTTCCTGGACTGTTTTTTTTTTATTATTTTATTTTTTCTTTGGGCCTGTTTAAATCTGCTCTGGACTGAAAAACCCAGAGGAGCACCGGGATCTTGCACCCGTGGCCCACCGGGCCGGGACTCGGCATCTTCCAGCACTGAAGGGACTGATAAACAGACTCCTGGCACGGACTCTTCAGTTTTGCCATCTCTCTCCGGAGCAGCGAGAGGTTTTATTGTTTCACATTATTATTATTGTTATTATTATTATTCATTCTTTATGCTTGTGGGCATTTTGTTTGTTAAATAAATAAGGGGTTTTTTTCCCACTCTTCTCTGGGGAGTTATTTCCCCGGACCGGCTGGGGGGAGGGGCTGTTTGGATTTGCTTTTCAGAGGAATCCCATTCGGAGATTTCCTCCCAAATTTGCCCTAAACCAGGACACAATTGTTCACCATCCCCTGACTAAAGGATGAGCAGCGATTGGTGGCTCCTGGCCAACTCACCCCAGTTTATATACTGAGTATTATGTTCTATTGTATGGAATATCCTTTTGGCCAGTTTGGGTCAACCATCTAGGGTTCTTGTGCAGCTCCTCTCTGGCAGCGCATGGGAAGCAAAAGCCCTTGATTTAGAGTAAGCACTAGTTAAGCAACAACTAAAACATCAGTGTATCAACATTTTTCTCATACTAAATTCAAAACACAGCACTGTACCAGGTACTAAAAAGAAAATTGACTCTATTCCAGCCAAAACAAGGACAAAAGAGAAATTTGGATAAGCTAATTATCCCTGAAGGACTTCCATAGCTCATGTTTCATCAGCAGACAAAGGTGTAAGGAAGGAGCTGAGTGACTCTCATTCCAGTTCCTGCCCTGCTCCAAGGACAGTGCTCCAAAAAGTCTGGTTGCAAAATTCCAATTTATTAATTTTCAGTTTAATTGCTGAAATCTTCATTGTTCTGTCTGTGAATCTTCATCTAGCACACTGTGCAAGAGCCAGGAATCAACCTGTTCTTAATGCAGAAAGGGTAGAGGCATGAACATACCACATCAGGTAGTACTAATTGGGGCACAGTTTTGCCTTCCACCATCCATGCCTGAAGCAATATGACTTTCCATTTCTTAAGAATTATCCTCTCATTTTCTCCATAGGAGCACATACACATGAAAGATGGTGTGCAATGGGAAGGTATCCTTTTACATACATACTGCTATTTTTACATCAGCAAAATCAAGGTTTGAGCCTAACTCATATATTATTTACTACACTTCTAGATCAGGAAACTGTTTTAGAGTGGAACTAATGCATGTTCTTCGTGTTAAGCTGCACTGGAACAAAGATGCTGTCCTGAAAGTGACAGTAATAAACTACTTTGTAAAAATGAAAGTACCTCAGCAAAGTAGCAGATTAATATAGGAGGCAACATTTATTGAGTGTCTTGCTTGTATAAAAATGTGAATTCCTTGTAGAAATTATAGTTTCCTATGCATTTTTGCAGTAGTAGTTCAAAATACTTGAGTAGACATTTTGCCAGAATTTAATTGCACCTCATCATGGTGTCACAAATAAGAGCATGACTTAGCTTTTAAAGAAAAGATTAATCAGTTTAATCATCTTTGCTTTTTGAAGATTTGTTTGTGTTCTTGTCTTAATGACTCACTTCTTTTTTTTTTCCAGATGAGTTAGGAAGTTAGAAAGATTTGCTTTTAACTAGATCTAAAAACTTGGCTGAGAATAGCATGTTAGCTTCACATGCTGTGATGTTGTTTAAGATGTGAAGTCATGGCAATCAAAGGGAAAAAAAAGCCCAAAAATCACCCCCCAAAAAACCCAACCTAAAAATGAAAATGACATCTCTGTGTTGCATCTATTCTGGAAGCTTCCAATATCTCATCCATAGTGTCTGAATTTTGTGGTATAAATTCTAAGTTTAATGTTAGCTTCTAAATCTCTTGGGTAAATTGTTTGATATAGCATAGTTAATTTAGGAAGATCCAGGAAATAACTTATTATAAAACTACATTACAGCACATTACTATACTTGAAATTCAAGAAGTTAAATGTTGTCTTAGTTTAAGACAATTATACGGGGTGGAGACTCCAAAATTAGTTACCCTTAGTTTGTGCCACTCCCCTTCTACCAATAAGGAGAGATGAATGTGAGACGATATCAGTTAAAAAATAATAGTTTACTACAAAGAAAACCAACAAGAACTAAGATAAAAGCAATAATCATTAGCTAAAAAGGTGTTGGATCCCATTGTTGGAAATTATAAAGCTTTTAAAAGTTTTGATTTTATAACTTTAGTCAGGTCTTGTTCGCCTTTGTCCCAGGGGAAAGGAATCCTAAGTTTCTTTTCGGGCACTTTTCCACCAGGTAGGGTCTGATGGTCTTAACATCTCAACAGACCAGAAGTAGCACAGAAGATACACAAAAGTTAACGACTATCAATGACCATTAATGAACATCAACCCTAGGCATTACCCCTGGCATGGTCCAAGGCACCTGCTCTGGAAAAGATTGATAGGAGAACCAGGAAATGAGGACCAAATTAGCATCGTAGGCAAAGGAATCAGTGATCAATAAGAAGCCAAATATTAAAAAATTTTGTAATTTAGGACCAATGAACGGGAACAGGTTTGAGTTTTGTGTTTATAAATCTGCAAGAAGTCTGGTAAAAAGCATGTGTGTTGCAGTCTGTTCAAGTTGTAGTGTTACAGGATGGTTCTGTACCCCTTGTTTGGTCTGAGTTCAAGGTTTTGTCCAAAAGTTGTTTGCTCCCCCAGAACCGTCAGTTATGTCAGACCCTAACCCTTTTTCCTGAAGTTTTTAAGCCATTCTTTTACTGGACCGATCTCTGTCAAAATCCATTTTGGGGGTTCCCCTGATCCCCAGCATATCATTTGTCAGTATAATTTGTTTTCCTTTTACTTGTTTTCTGTTGCGGTCTCAGTGTCTCTTTGCCTCGGCCAGCCCTGGCACCACGGCAAGAAGGGATACGGCTTGGTAGCTGAATGAACTTTGACGATCCCGTGGGTTCTGGTTTGCCCGCAAAAGTGAAGTGATGACAGCAGGAAAGAAGGAGAGAGTCTGCTCAGGGTTCAACCACTGGCTTTATTCATCCCATAGTGGGGATAACCTCAGCTCAGGGTGTCTGCCTTGGCAGAGACCCCTTGCCAGTAGGAGCCCTAAGCAGAAAGAGGCAGACCACCCGAATGTAACGTCTTTTATTGGGGGGAGGGACCCGGGGATGGGTTTAACTGAGGACAAATCAGGGATCATGTGGGCATGGCTCTGCAGGTAAATGACACATATTACAACAAATCAATAACTCAGGTGGGGAGACAGCCAGAGTCTTGTCCAATCACTCGAGGCCCTCACTGGAACTTTCTAGACTTTTGGGAGAGGTCTCAAAGTGATAGACAAGACCTAGGGGCTGTGTAACTTATGATTGACACATAACTAGGGTTGGGGTAAAACCAAGAAGGGTTAAACATGGGTGACATGGAACAAACCATTACAACTTATAAAAAACAATATAAAACAAGGAACAAATACATACATAAAACTGATAAAACCAAAACCACACCACTACAGTTTTCTATTAGTTTGAGACTCTCCCATGTTCTCCCCCCCATTCTCCTTATTGGTTGGAAGTCGCTACTTGCCCCTTAGATCCTGTCCATTTATAACCTGCTGCGCCCAGCGCTCGGGGTCTGTCTGTCGCTGACGATTCAGGGAAATAAATCTGTTTGGATCACAGACACCAGATCTCTCTCTCTGTCCTTGCTCCCAGCCTGCACAAAGCAAAGACATCCCAACTGTAGAGCCAAAAAGCTCTGTGACGCACCTCCCGTAGCTCGGCTCGGGGGGATGTGTCCCACTCAAATTGGTCTGTTGTGGCGGCTGAGCTAGCTTAAAGGTTCCGGCAAGGGCAATACATGTGTGTATGGAATATTTTACGTGGCACATCCTAGCCAGAATAAAGTAATGACTGATTCTCTAGCACTTCAAACATAGCATTAGAGGGTTTTTATTTTCTTCCCGAATTTCAGTGACACTGTGGCCTCCTCAGGAAGAGAGAAAACAAGATGGTGGAGGACCCCCCTCCTACCAAGATGGTGGCCACTATATCAGCCCATGTGGACCAGAGGACAAAGACGAGATGGCAGAGAAGCCCGTCTTGGCTCAACTTTTCCCCTGGAACAAAAAAATGGGAACATAGATGTTGCGGATGAGTGGGGCTTTGCAAAATGAAGGCCTTGTTACCCCTGTAAAATCATGGCTCACTCCTGTTACTTTGTCTAAGTAGAAAAGGACTCTGGGAATGACTCAGCTGAATGAGAGGTAGAAAAACAAGTTATATAACCATGGTGTGTTCACATCGTGGTGTATGGTGGTTGGTTGAATTATGTTTGTTGGATTTTAAAGGTATGTAACTGTTAAATGCCTAACTGTTTAAAAAGGCATGTTTTTTGCAATAAAGGGGTTCTAATACTAAAAACTGTTAGAAATTTTCTATCTGGCTGATTTTGGTATCAGTATGTTGTTTATTTTAAATGAATTGGTATTGAAATTGATACCGTTTATCTTCATTCCCCTTGCCCTGATGGGTTACTTCTACAAGAAAAAAGGATGGTCTTCCTTTCTTTCATTGCTGTATTTATTTTCTCTGTTGCTCAGGGAATGTTCTTTCCTTCTAGTTCCATCTATGCAATTTTTTCACCTACTACAATTCAAAAAGGTTATTAAAGAGAAAAATGTCTTGCCAATTTTTTAAAATTGTCTAGTACAAGCACTGACACAAATCACAGAATCAAAGAATGGGTCAGGTGGGAAGGGACCACAGTGGGTCATCTGGTCCAACGTCCCTACTCAAGCAGGGTCATCCTACAGCACATGGCACAGGATTGTGTCCAGATGGTTCTTGAATATCATCAGTGAGGAAAACTTCACACCCTCTCTGGGCAATCTGTTCCAGTGCATGCTCACTCACACAGTAAAGTAGTTCTTCCTCATGTTCAGGTGGAACTTCCTGTACATCAGTTTCTGCTCATTCCCTCTTGTCCTGTTTCTGGGCACCAACGAGAAGCACCTGGCTCCATTCTCTTGGCACCCTCCCTTTAGATACTGATAGGTATTGATTCCCTCTTATTATGTTAGGGGTCGTTGGCTGGAGACAGAAACGATACAAACTCACCGAGCATCCTCAAAAAACAGCCAAGAGTTTATTACAGCAGCTTTTTTTATAGGGGGTTTGAATTTCCAGGGTCTAGACAGCTGATTGGTTGGGATCGCTCTCTGCCCAGATCTCTGGCCAGTGGTGTTTCTGCATCTAGGCTTGAACAGGGTTTTCTGAGGGTCCCTATTTGACTTCAAATCTGTCCTATCATTGTTTAAAGAGTCTAAACTTAGCAGTAGATCATCTTAGAATCTGAGCATATCTGCATTAAGTTCATGGAGATTTCCACTATGCAGGTAGTGTCAGTGAGGAAACTACTCAGAGCACTTCGTAACCAGCAGGATTTCAGTTTGGTTTCAAAAAGGTTAGCGAACCTGTGAAAAGGCTCATAGACTTCTGAAGGCAAATAATCTTTCTCTTGATGCCTTGGGAAGGCTGACCTGGAACAGAGACTGAACAGAGCTTGAGAATAAAGTAGATATTTATTGAAAGGTCTTTAAGGGTACACCTTGGGCAGCACAAGAGCCTGACCAGGGCTACACCCAAGGTGGACTTAAAATGGTCACAAAATGGACTACCGGTCACGAGGTCTTACACTTTTATAAGTTTTGGTCCATTTGCATATTGGGGTTTAATTGTCCAATTACAGCTTCAGATTACGAAGTCCCGTCCTTGTTTCTCTCTTTGGTCCACCGTTGTTTATGCTTTTGGGCCTGAAAGTTGTACTCATTTTCCTTGGTCTTCAGCAGGAAAAGGATTTGTTTTGTCTACCTACTCTGTGAAGAGACCCTACTAGCTCAGAACTACACCCCTAGGCAGCACAGAATCTGAAAAACATGAAAGCTAAAACTTAAGGCATCACTCTCCTCTGTTTTCAAACATTTAATACACTATAATGTAAATTATCCAAGTCTTTACACTACAGCTATAATAAGCAGTCATCTAGATTGTGTGTGTTTGGGCACTAGTTTGAATACTAAGCAGGTCTGTGGAAGACTGACATTTGTAGTGTTTTTGATTGTTTCAGTTTTTAATGACAATACCTATGTCTGAATCAAAATCTTTGCAAAGAAGCTGTAACTTCTGTTGTATATAATGATTTTATTTTCATTCTGTATCATATACTTTAAGAGTGATAGTCTAACTTCATTGGAGCAATGAAAAAACATTCAGAAAGGATTCTTTCCTCTTTTTCTTTCCAAGTTTCCTTTGCCATTCTGCCTTGTTGATTAACACAATACAGACAACATCAATATGTATATTTTAAAGACATCTATGAAGATCTATGTGTCTCTGTCTCGATAATTTGCAGATTCTGGGTTTTTTTTAGAACAGTAGAAATAGAATTTAGAAACAGATCGGTCTTAACAATTAATCACACTGGCTACGCAATTACCTTACAAGAGAGAGTCCATGTCTTGGGGTGACTTTATGATACTGTATCCCCTATTGTCTGCTTTATGCCCAGACATGGGTCCTGTAGCTTTAAGCTAGGCCCTGGGAAGGGAGGGGAACCAGTGGAATTCTTTTGGCACATTTTCGCACATCCTCCCCCGGGCTCTCTCTCTCTGCTGTGTTGTCTAGCATGGACAGAGGGAGTACGTCTTTGCTTCTAGCTAGTTAGCTGAGGCAAGAAGTATTTCCTGGGACTGTGGCTTCTTCTTCTGGAACTGTTCAGCTCTGCTCCGGTCCGAAACACCAGAATATTGCTGGGAGCCCCATGTCATGGCCTGGAGGGGAGGCCCTGGGATGCCACACTGATGCCAGTTTCTTGGGAGAGCAAGAGCAGGACTCTAAAAAATCCACCAGTTTTCTCTACAGCAAGAAAGTTTATTATCTAACATTATTCATTCTTTTTTTTTTTTCCATGCCTGCGTGCACCCTGCTTGTTAAATAAACAGGATTTTTTCACTTTCCTCCAAGAAATTCCTTTCAAACCTGTGGGAGAGGGGCTGCCAAAACCTACCCTTATTTAGAGGAAACACCCTTCTTGGACATTTCCTCCTAATTTGTCTCAAACCAAGACAGTCCATTAGACTTGAAGGTACATCCTGTTTAATATAGGCTCAGAGGAATATAGCTTTCCTTCAAAAGGAGAGTCACTTTTCCTATCGTTTAAGAACAAAGGCAAAGGAAGAAAAATAGAAAGAAAATTCTGCAGTCTATATTGCAGACGAAGGCCTTATTCCCCCAGTAAAAGTAGTACTTTGTTACAAAAAATTCAATTCAGTTTAGTGAAATTAATATTCTAGAGTTTCCATCAGGAAATTGGTAACAAAGTTTCATTTGGTTTTATCACAGACACAGAAGACCTTCATTTTTTCAACAAGAGAGATCTGGGTCTGTCTTCTCTTTCCCTAACCTCTCTTTTACATATCTTCTATAGAAGTGATCATCAGAAAAGTTGTTATCAGCTGGAGTAATGTATTTATGCATGCATGCATTAATTAAGCAATGGAGTTTCTACCATTTACTAAATTATTATAAGCAAGGGTTTCTCTTGTCTTTTGTTGAATGCTAGCAAATTAAGAGAACATTTCTGTGTGATTTCAAACAAACATATCTGACTTTGCCTAGCTGCAAGACAGCCAAACAAAAGCTATTAAGATCTATATGACACTATGTCCTGCTCTGTCAGTGTTCTATCAACCTTCTGATTATCTCCTTTGTTGCTGGCAGTCCTTGTAGGATTACTATGAAATATGGATGATCTGTATACAGGTTCTTTGTTTTGCTTAATTCAGAAGACCTCAAAATCTCAGTTTTCACAGTGGAAAAGTGGTTACAGGGTTATATCTATTACTAGGATATATTCTGAGCCTTGAGATGAGCCCCAGAATAACTATTTTAGGAATCTGAAGCTTTACACACACTTCAGTAGTCACAGGAAATGAGTTCTTCCATAGTAATTTATTACGTTATTTAATTTCATTCCTTTCCAAGTACATATTTATACGACTCTCACTGATGTATTGTCTGAGTGGTTTCCTGTAGTACAATAAGCAAAATGTTCACCATCCATCACATATGGCTCATTCTCAGCATAGCAGTGCTATATGATCTGTTAAGTGTATTGTTTTGGCAATGTTTTGTTTTACTTGATTTTAAAATACATTCTGCTTTATATTTATCTTATAAAAAGTAATTTAAAGAAAAATAATCTTGGTCTTGGAATGTAATAAGAGATTTCAATTTTAGATCCTGTGATGGTTTGAAGGTAAACCAGCAGGAGAAATTAACCCCCACACAAATACATTTCCAGAGATTTCAAGTCGAAGTTACAATTTAATAGAAAAAATACAGTACATGTAATGAATACAGAAAACTGGCTTAAACCACAAAGTCAGAGTCAAACCTGATACCCCATCAGTCAGGGTGGTAGTCGCAGTACGATTAAGCAGTGGTAGCAGTGCTGTTGAAACGGTGGTTGAAAGCAGTGGTTCTCCAGAAGGTCTGGTTCTCCTCCAGATGTCCAGAGGTGGTGGTTGTTCTTTTACTCCCCAGACCTCGAGATTATATACCCTTAAGTCCAGGCAGGAATGTTCAGTACCTTCCCCAGGGCGGGTAGTTTCACAATGGAGTGATGTAATCCTATGAGTCATAGTATATTTTCAGAGTCCCTGATGGTTGTTCTGGCTGTCTATTCTGCTGGAGTCATTGAGTTCATGATGGCCCATTAGCAGAGATGACTCCTGCAGGGTGGGTAGTGCTGCTGTTTCCCCGGAGGAAGTTATCACGGTTGAGTCATGGCAAAGATAAAGAAACGACCTCTTCACCCATTTTAACAGTTCATCAGGAGGTGATGTAGATGGTGGTAGAATACATACTTTGATTACACCCCATATTGTAGCCCAGTGTTACGAATGAGAGGGGAGAGCTTGGACAGAGTCCTGCCTTTGATTCAGATTTCTGGCAGTAGCTCTGAGATGGCCTGCACCCCAGATTCCTCTTGTTCACAAGTTCTTAATAATGGGCTATTAGGTCTATTACAAAATGAATTATTTATTGAATAGACACAAAATTAACAGACATAAGACTTTAAACAGACTACTTACTACACTGGAATAAAACAAAAAGAACTACTAGTAGATATAAATACAGTGCACTATAAAAGGTACCTACATTACAGCTAGTGAAGAAATAGTATCAATTAGGATTTAATGTATTTTACCACCAAATTGATGATGGAGTGCACATAGAATTCTTTCACTCAATTTCCAGGTATAGTATCCATGGAATTTGCCTCCAAATTCCATGGGAGAAGTCTTACATGTTTCCAGGATGTGTGTAGGAGGCTTCTGCCTCCGTGAGAGTTTTGTGCAGCTTTTATAGTTTGTAAAGTAGTGTCTCTCAGTCAGGAATTACAGCTTATCTCCCCACATCTGTTCTCATGTTGTTTATTGGGAATTCTACCCCTGGCACCAGAGAGAAATAACTCACTAGCCAGTGATGACTTACTAATCAGAGAGCTGGCCTGGGTTATCTCATCAATTCATATGAGGGAGAGAATGTTCAGAGCTATAGCACCAGCTGATGGACAGAGCAGATAAGTCCTTCTGTGGTAGAGGGGATGTCCTGCCACACCCAGGACAGTTCCTTAAAAAAGTTATTCCTAGAGTTGGTTTTAAGAAAGCTTTGGATAAAGCTTTGTTGTGGCTTTGGAGAAGATTTATAAATCCGTATTGCATTGGAGAAGTAAATTTATCAACCATAATCATTTAGATTTGCAATGTTTCAGGTACTATAAATCTGGGTCATTAAGCACCTTCAGTGTAATATCAGAGATTGTGAATATCTCTGACAAGGTAATGTACTAGGAACCAGGTCTAATGTAATCCTTGTAGAAGAAAGACACACATCAGTCAGAGCATGGTGTTTGATGACTTCATGCCAAACTACACCAGCCCTTGTACTCGTGGGGGACTTCATCTTGCCAGATGTTTGCTGGAAATACAAAACAGCAGAGACAAGGCAGTCTAGGAGGTTCCTGGAATGTGTGGAACAGAACTTCCTGACACAACTGGTGAGTGGGTCTACTGCTATGAACTGGTTTAAACACAGAAGAGCAAAGAAAACTAAGTCTCTGAATAAAATGGATCAAACTCAGAAAGGTTCAAAATATACCCCAAAACTTGATTAAAACCAAATGAGGTCAGATGTTGATACAAAAAAAAATGGATATATTTCATTAAATAGTAAAAGAAGCAAAAAAAGAGAAAGGCAAGCAGGTGGGAAGGAAAGGAAAGGAAAGGAAAGGAAAGGAAAGGAAAGGAAAGGAAAGGAAAGGA
>JANPWX010018614.1:17513-61258 GCA_024734555.1 Trochalopteron elliotii | reverse complement strand
CTACTATAAGCAAGGCAAACAGTATTTAACTGAATTCAGAAATTGCCATTCCGTTTCTTACAATTTCCCCTCTCTTATATTTTGATCGGGCTTCAGCTCACATCAACTTTCAATTTCTTTAGCACCTGGGAGTATATATTTTCTTGGTTTTAGATATTGGTTATATATTTCCCTGGCAGTTTTATGTTCTTGGTCCTGATTTTGAGTTTTTATTAACATAATTTTGGCTTGCTTTTCATTGGTCTCTTTAAGGATTTGAATGTTATCTTGCATTGTGGTAGTTATTGTTCTGATTATATAGGGGAGTAGACAGGGTAGAAACAAAAAGCTAGGAAATGTGCAGACAGCTTTTTTCCACCACTTTTCATTGAATGACCAAAGGTCATTCCACCAGTATGAGTTAACTTCATTTTTATCATCTATTTTCAGGCAGCACTCTGAGGAATCAAACTTTTTGCAAATGCCCTCTTCTTTTGCCAGTAGGTAGTCTACTGCCAGTCGGATTTGATTTACTACAACTCTGGTTTGTGTCAATTGTGTACTAATGTGATTTAGGGCGAGGGCTGTTTTCTTTGACACCACTTTTAATACTGCCTGGAGACGGATGATTCAGTTTAGCATATAAACAGGAGTACGATATTTCCAGGATTTGTCCTGGGCCCAGGTCTTTCTTTTCCACTTTTGATTGCTTCTCAGGTTTATCACATGTTCTTTCTTTTGGTTGCTCTTTTTTAGATTATTTTGCAAGGGAATTCTTAGGTATGACCTTGATTCTTTAGGTAGGAGGAAGAAAGCAGGCTTCATTATTTCAATTATGCAACTTCCCGCCCAGTTTCCTGGGAGGTGGGTATAGGCAGTGCTTTTACAAATCCAAAATAAATACTCAGGTGCTCCCCAGAAAGTGTTTTGTGTATTTATGGAATACTCCCAATATTTTGAGAGCTCCCTCAATTCCCAGAAAGGGTTTATTCTTTTATCTGTACACTCATGTAATTTATATTTCTCATAATAAATATATCTCCTCTCTTTATTTTCAATGGCCCAATACTTATTTGATTTTTGAGGGATCCACTTGCTTTTTGAATCCTTTATAATCATATATTTTTCCCAGGTTATTTTTTTTTTAACCAGAGTTTGGTATTTTCTCTCTGTCTTTTTAATGCACTTTTCCTTAATTATTTTCACTTTCAGGTCCCTTTGTTCTCCCCCCCTCTTCCCTGTGACTTGGGGTTTCTGCTCAATTAATTTCCACTTCAAAACATCTAAAGGTGTCTGGCTAACTCTTTCCCAGGGCCAGACATCTGACATTTGGGTATTTCCACATACCCAACAATTAGTTATATTTAGTTTTTTGCTAGTATTCTTATTCAAATTAATAATTAGATTTTTACCCAGTGTTTCATCTAAATTACTTTTTTTTATCATCTATTGTTTTTCTTTTATTACCTTATTTAATCTCTTTTGCTCAAAGCAGAACCAGGTTTCTCCCATAGGGTATCCTCCAAGCAAGCGCTGCCTAATTAAGGCAGTATTTTTCATAAGCCAATATGCTTTTTCTTTTTGACAAGTTTCTAATTGTGAATGATAAAAACAGGTGGGTTTGATGTTTGTGTGTATTCTCACCAGTGATTTTCGGTCTTCCCCACTATAAAGGGGGTAGTAGCACTTTGTGCCTGCTTCTCCACTTTCCCCTACTACAAAGCTTATCAGCTGGACTAACATCAGTCCACCTAAGAGTCCGGTATGAGCTAGTCTTGTCTCAGGGAGCTTCATGGCTCACCTTTCTTTAGCCTCACCCGGTCTTGCCTCTTAGGTTTGGAGGGGTTTAGAGAGGCGGTAAGGTCCTTTTTTTTTTCCCACTTTTTCTTAATTTAGCTGCCCTTGGGGAATGCTCTGTGGGAGAAGTTAATGGGGGAATTCTTATTTAACTCTTTTTTTCTATTAACATTAAACATTAACAATAACTTAATAAGACAAGACAAATATATTAACTTTAACAATAATCTTGCTTAACAGAGTCCAGTAGTCTTTTTTTTGTTTTTTTTAGTTTGTTTTTGGTTGTTTCATAAGAGTCACTTTAAAGCTGGTAGGATCTTTGATGGCAATCCACTTGGGAAAACTTGTGGCGGATTTTTCTGGGTCTTGTTCACAGTTAGGAGGAGGTGGTACTGGTCCTTTTACATGGGAGATGTGAGTCCACCCCTTTTCTTGGGTCCGAACAGCAGCATGGGTCACCAGCAGGACCCGGAAGGGACCTTCGAATTTTGGGGTTAATGGGGTGTCTTTCCAGGATTTAATTAGCACCCAATCCCCAGGACTGATTTGGTGGGTATTGGTGTCAAGTGGGGAAGTCTGGGGGAGGTATCCTCGTTTCTTTAAATTGTCTAGGGTTTTCCCAATTGTTTCTAGGTATTTTTTAGCTATTTCTTCCCCTTCTATATAATCTCCGGTGCTGTAAGGTGTCATTAGGAAGGGGAGCCCGAACAGCATTTCATATGGGGAGGCTCCCAGATTGGACCGTGGCCTGGTTCTAATTCTCAAGAGGGCAAGGGTAAGCACTTTAGCCAACTCATCTGGGTCTCAGCCATTAGTTTTGTTAACACATTTTTCATTGTTTTATTCATGCGTTCTACTCGACCTGAACTCTGGGGGTGCCATGGAGTGTGCAGTCTCCATTTTATTCTCAGAGCCTTCACAATGGCCTGTAAGGCTTGGGAGGTAAAATGGGATCCCCTATCTGAATCAATGGTGTTAACTAATCTATATCTGGGAATAATACTTTCTAGTATTATTTGGGCAACCTCTTCTGCTGTCTCTTTTTTGTGGGGAATGCCTCTACCCAATGGGTCAGGTGGTCTACTATGACTAAGAAGTGTTTGTAGCTTTGCAACGAGGGCATTTTTGTGAAGTCCACTTGTATGCTTTGAAATGGTTTTTGAGCCAATTTTTTTCTCCCGGTTCTGTCTTCCTCATTACTTTTTGATTAACTTTTTGACAAATCACACACCCCTTAGTGATAGCTTTTGCTAAACCATACACACTCTTTACTCTTGGGTAGGCAACAAAAACTAAGAAAACTCTTAACAAAAGCCACAAACAAACAAATATAAACTCCCACGCACACACACACAAAAAAGAAAACAAAACGAATAACAAAAACTAGGATTATCCTAGTCTTCTGGAGCATCTTCTCATTTGCAAGATCACACCTGTTTGAGATAACCTACTAGCACCAAAAATAGGCTGCTTCTTTTTGGCAGGAAGCCACCTAAAAACGGTGCCCCTAATAGTTTAGGTAAGTGCTAATCTTCAATGAGAGGCTAATTTTAAAGTAATACTTTCAAAAGTTCTGTGCTTCAAGAGGGACATAATTCTCAAAATCTTCTCCAGGCCTAATTTTATTTTTTATACCCTTCTCCAATCAAATGCCTCATAAATTTTATTTTCCGTTGTACAAATTGTAATTTATTTTGGGATACTTTCAGTCCTCGTTCTCCTAAGAAATTTAGAAGCCGGATACTAATATTTTTTACTTGATTTTGATTTTCTCCGAAACTAGTAAATCATCTACATATTGAAGAATTTGGATTTCTTTTTTCTAAATCAAATTGCTCTAATAATTTTTTTAATGACTGCCTGAAGAGGTTAGGAAAATCTGTGAATTTTTGAGGGAGGCGTGTTCCCGTTCTCGGGGATCACACAAACTCCTAAACATACCTGAAGGTCTCTCCCCAATAGATTACTTTCTATTTCGGGTAGGTAAATGAGGTCTACTCGACACTGCTTGGAATTTCCTTTGATTTCCACATTTTCTATCACAGGAGCTTTAAAAGGTTTATTTTCTGCCCCTAATAACTCACAAGTTTTTTTTCTCAAAGTGACTCCCAGTGGCAATGTCTTTACACTGGATCTTTCTGCTCTTGTATCAATTAAAAATTCCATGTCTTCTCCCAGTGGACCCACTTCAAAGTTTGCCAAGGGCTTTATTAGATGTATCATGGGGTCCTCCACAATATTCCAATTAGAAGGGGGTAGAGGAATAGCAGTTGGAGGAGAAGAGAAACTTAAGTTTGAAGGAGGAGGTGAGGGTACTGCTGGGTTAGGAGGTGGTAAAGGTGGGGGCAGTAGAGGAATGATAGTTGGGGGTGGAATTGGGGCTGCTACAGAAGGGACTGGAGGAGGTACTGGGGGTGCAGGAGAGAGAGTGGCAGGAGGAAGAGAGGGAGGTAAATAATCAAGGGGGTCCCATTTTTTGCTAATTTCTTCCTCTTTTTTAACTTTTTCCTTCTTCCTCTGCAACTTGCAAATCTTGGCATTTTCTAACCAGCAAGCAGCATACTTCAATTGCTCTAAATTAAGATCTTTTTGTGCTTTCAAATATTCATTTAATTGCCTGCACATCCATAAATCTTGAGTCCCTAACCACAGCCATTCACCTGGTAAATCTAACTCCGGCCAGACTTCTATGCAGAAATAGATAATTTTGTTTTTATCTGTCTTTTGTCACTTCTCAATCTTCCCATCCATCTAACAATCTTCTTAGAGGGCTATTGGGAGGAATGTTCTTAGTTCTTTTCTTCCCATCTGTGGAAGTTCTTGTTTTCTTACTCACACACCTTTCCATGATCTAGGCCACAAATTAAACTGCTAAGGTGCCTTTACCCGAACCAAAAAATAATGACGGGCAACACACAACTTTTAAACAACTTAAAACTAGCCCTCAGTTAATGACGGGCCACTCAAGTTTAAACTTAAAACTGGAGCAGGAGTGCTCCTAAACTGGCTTTACTACAATCGGACCAAGTCTGATCTCCATTCCCCCTGCGCCTCGCTTCGACATTAAGGGGACCCTAGCAATAGACCCCCTGGGACCTTCCCCCATCCCTGTCTCAGTGCTGTCTACAAAGTTTTGGTCAGCAGGGTTCACCCCGGAACCCCCTGCCCCTCTGCTCCCTGACTATCCTCCTTCCCCAGTGAGGATAGCTTCTGCACAAGGGCTGAATGTAAGTGAGTGGTGGGAGAATTCCCCTTTGCCTCCTAGCCACCCTGCCCACCAGAGAATGGCTTCGGCCAAGGGATGCGTGTGTGTGTTACCCTAGCTGCCTCGCCTGCCCCTGCAGACTACCTGCCCCTGTGCCCTTTGGCAACAGGTTGATGACCTCCCTTCTCAGGCACTCCCTGAGCTGAGACTGAGTCGCGACAAGCTAGGGCCTCTCAGCACGTCCTGTGTCACAGACCCTGGGAAGCGAGGGTCCTTCACTGACCGCCTGGTGCCGGTAGGGCCTGGGGACCCCCAATTCTCCGTTCCCCGTCAGGTCCTCTCAGGTACCCAAGCAGGGGCAGTGTGTTCACTCACACTTAACCTAAGCACCCCCACACACCACCCCGGGAGTTACTTAGGTTGCCTGCACATGACTCTCACTCACGTAGGCCCTCCATGTGCCCGGAGCAACCTAGACCATCTAGCCCTTCCTATAGGGAGGCCTACCCTTTATGCGTGCCACTCACACACTAAGGAACCCCCTGCACGCTTGGAGGTGGGGGGGGTCCTATCCCTTAAGAGGCGCCTCAATCTTTCGTCTTCCTCTCGCTTCCCCCCGTTCCCGGCCAGCCCCCTCGCAGGGGTGTGGAAACGCGGTACGATAAGGGGTCCACACTCGTTTCGGGGGTCCGAACTGGCATTTTGTTTCTTACAGTAGCCATGATGCGAGAAAGTAATTTCAAAAAAAAAACCAAAGCCCCCGGGTACCACTCCTAGATATTCAGATCTTAGAGACAGGGAAAAGGAGAAAAACAGAGCCCCAGTATGAACAAAATCCCAGGAGCAATCTAAGAAGGCCTGTTTCTTTTGTGGGGAGAAGGGACATTACAAACGTGAGTATCCCCATCGAAAAAAGGATTTGAAAATTTTCAGAGAGATGAACCAAGAAGAAGAATAGGGAAGTCATAGACTCTATTTTTTGGGGGACAAATGCCATCAAGAGCCTTTGATAACTTTAAAAGTGGGTCCCCAGGAGGAGGAACTAGAATTTGTCGTAGATACAGGTGCCGAGAGGACATGCTTATTAAATATTCCCACAGGTTATAAAGTAAGTAAAGACACTGTAAAGGTGTCAGGGGCAAAAGGAGAAAGTTTTACAGTTTCTGTTATTAAAGATGTGGTGATAGAAGGTGAAACTAGAATTTGGATGGGAAATGTCTTCTTAGTCCCTGGGGCAGGTTGTAGCAGAGTTTTTGTAGATAGTGAATATTTGGACTGTGAGTGAATCACCTAGCCTGGGCCTCAGATGAAGGCCTGTAAGGCCTCAGTGGCGCAGGTGGAAATTCAGCTGCCAAGTCTGTGGCGCAGTGAGAATTGCCCCTTAAGGTGTTAACAAGGAATGGGAGTTTTCTAGTAGTTAGCAGGTGCAGTGGTTGGTGTGGACGCAGTAGCTGCCTTAAGAGTTTGGTCAACAATAGGTGTTTGCATTCTTCTCTCTGCTGTATGCCAATGAAAAGCCACTGTAATTGTAAACTATATAAAAATGTATATAAGCAGCCATTTTAGCCGAAATAAAGCAGAACCTCGTAGTTAACCACATTGGCTTGATCTGCATTCTCTCTATACTCCAACTTCTCTATCTCAGGCAACCCTGCAACAGCAGGTAGTAACTTATTAGGGAGAGACTTACAAGTAGAACTGGGAATAGGGGTCATATCACAAGAAGGGAAGATGACAGCTAAAATTTTAAAACTTGACCAAAAGGATGAGGTTAAAATTAACAAAGAAGTTTGGGCTGGAGAAGGAAATAGGGGAGGATTAACCATAGACCCCATAAGGGTCACAACTGAAAGAGAAGAGTGTCCTATACGTGTACGTCAGTACCCTATATCCTTAGAAGGGCGAGAAGGTTTGAAGCTGGTAATAGAAGGACTAATAAAGGATAGGACATTAGAACCTTGTATGTCTCCTCATAATACTCCTATTCTGCCAGTAAAGAAGCCTGATGGAAATTACAGATTAGTACAAGACTTACAGGAGGTTAACAAAAGAACTCAGACCCATTACCCAGTGGTACCCAATCCTTATACTCTTCTAAGTAAGGTCCTGCCCCAGCATCAGTGGTTTAGTGTGGTGGATCTAAAAGATGCTTTTTAGGCTTGTCCATTAGCCGAGGAAAGCCAAAATATCTTTGCCTTTGAATGGGAAGATCCACATACTGGAAGGAAGCAGCAACTAAGATGGACTAGATTGCCTCAGGGTTTTTCTGAGACTCCCAACTTATTTGGACAAACTTTAAAGACAATATTACAAACTTTCCCCACTCCTCCTGGAATACAAATTATACAATATGTGGATGATCTCTTATTATCAGGGGAAGCTAAACTTGAAGTCAGGGAAGCTACCATAAAACTTATGAATTTTCTTGGGGAAAAAGGACTAAGCATCAAAAGAGAAACTGCAATTTGTAGAATCTGAAGTGAAATATCTTGGACACTTAATAAGCAAAGGTAGCCAAAAACTGAACCCTGAGAGGATTGCAGGAATTTTATCCCTCCCCCCTCCCTCTTCAAAGAAGGAAATAAGAAAACTACTTGGATTATTGGGATATTGTAGATTATGGATTGAAGGGTATACACAAGCAGTAAAATTTTTGTATGGAAAACTGACAGAGGGAGATAATATAAAGTGGACCAAGGAAGACGATGATAAATTAGAAGAATTGAAGTCAAAACTAGCCTCAGTGCCAGCTTTGAGCTTACCCTCATTAGAAAAACCTTTTCATCTGTATGTGAATGTAGAAAGTGGAGTAGCTCATGGAGTCCTGGTTCAAGAGTGGGGAGGAGTGAAGAGACCAATAGCTTATTTATCAAAGATATTGGACCCAGTGAGCCATGGCTGGCCAGTATGTATTCAAGCTATAGCAGCTACTGCAGTCCTGGTAGAAGAGAGCCATAAGCTTACTTTTGGAAGTAAACTAGTTGTGTGTACACCTCATGCAATTCGAAATGTATTAAACCAGCAGGCTGAAAAATGGTTAACAGACTCTAGGATTCTGAAATATGAAGCAATCCTGATAGACTGGTGACCTGACATTAGAAGCAAACAAGAGTTTAAATCCAGCACAATTTTTATATGGAGAACCAAAAAGTGACTTAACACATAATTGTTTAGAAGTTATCCAATACCAAACTAAGGTACAGGAAGATGTCGAAGAGCAAGCCCTTTCAGAAGGAGAAACAATATATGTGGATGGTTCTTCCAGGTGTATACAAGGGAGAAGAATGTCAGGGTACGCTGTGGTTGATGGGAGAAATATGCAAACCATTGAAAAAGGAAAGTTACCTTCAAACTGGTCAGCTCAAGCTTATGAATTATATGCTCTAAAAAGAGCACTAGAATATTTGGCACACAAGAAAGGAACTATATATACTGATTCAAAATATGCCTTTGGAGTAGTACACACTTTTGGTAAGATTAGGGAAGAAAGGGGGATTACTCAATTCAAAAGGAAAGGGGTTGATACATGAGAGTCTTATTTTGGAGGTCTTAGAGGCATTAAAATTGCCTGAGGAAATAGCTGTAGTATATGTCAAAGGACATCAAAAGGGAATGAACTCTGAAATAAGGGGAAATAATCTGGCAGATCAAGAAGCTAAGGATGCAGCAGAGAATGGGGCCCAAAAGGTTATGTTAATTCTGACTTCAAATGAGGAGGAACTGGAAATTCCAAAATTCAGTGAAGCGGAAGAAGAATTAAGTAAGATATGGGGAAAGTCAGATGAATCAGGGAGATGGAAACTTCCTGATGGGAGACAGTTACTTAATAAGCCACTCACTAAGAAAATATTAGAAAACATGCATCAAAAGACTCATTGGGGTACTCAAGCTTTGTGTGATCACTTTCTAAGGAATTATGAGTGTATTGGGATTTTTGGATTGGCAAAACAAGTAACTGAAAGATGTATAATTTGCCAGAAGGTAAATAAAAAGGTAATGGGAAAAACAACGTTAGGAGGTCGAGAGTTAGCTCTCCGACCATTTCAAAGTATCCAAGTGGATTTTACTGAACTTCCTCAAGTACAAAGATGGAAGTTTTTATTAGTAATAACAGACCACCTGACTCATTGGGTGGAGGCTATTCCCACTGTCAAAGCCACAGCCAATGTGGTATGTAAAACCTTTTTGGAACAAATTATTCCCAGGTATGGAATGGTTAATAGGATAGACTTGGACAGAGGAACACACTTCACGTCAAAAGTCTTACAGCAAATAGTTCAAGTCTTGGGAATAAAGTGGGAATTACACACTCCATGGCATCCACAGAGTTCAGGCAGGGTAGAGAGAATGAACCAGACTTTAAAGAGAACCTTGACAAAATTAGTAATTGAAACCCAAATGTCGTGGGTGAAATGCCTGCCTTTGGCTTTATTGAGGGTTCACACACAACCCAGGTCAGACTTGGGAGTGTCACCTTATGAGATGATGTTTGGATTACCCTTTCTGACCACCCAACATGAAACAGCCACTTATGATGTAGGGGAGATGAGTGTTAAGAAATATCTCAACACAATTGCAAAAACCCTTGAAAATCTGTGGTTGAAAGGGATAATCCCTCAAACCGCACCTTTAGACTTTAAAATCCATAATATCCATCCAGGGGAGTGGGTACTAGTTAAAACTTGGAAAGAAAAATCTTTAACTCCACAATGGGAAGGTCCTTTCCAGGTATTGCTGACAACTGAGGCTGCTATCCGGACCAGGGAACGAGGGTGGATCCACACCAGCAGGATCAAAGGACCCGTGGAAGAACCGAAGGAATGGACTATAACATCTAAACCAGGTGATACTAAACTGACTCTTAAACGAGGACTGGGTGGTAATGAACTGGGGAGAACCTAAATGACCCGAGAAATATACAAAGAATCACACCTAATTGGGAAATAAGGCCAAGCTTATATCAGTGGTTTCAAGTTCAACCTGGAAGAATTCCAAAACATCTCCATTATTCCCCCCCGGGGAGGAATACTTCCACTTCAAACAGGAGGATCAGGACTGTTTCGGTCAGAGGATTCTCATATTCTCACCTTAGGACTTATACACAGAAGAGGAGTTACTACCTTCATCAGAATTATGCCATATACCCTGCCTGATTCATCCCAATACTGAACATGTTAGCTGGGTTAAATGTAAATGTTTAAAATTGTAAAAAATAATCGGTGTTGTCATTCACAAAAGCAACACTCTCATTGTATGAAGTGCTGAGTGACAAATTTATTCCCCATTCTGGTAGAACTAAGAACAGCTAAAATAGTAACTTTGCTTGTATGTGTATGGGAATTACTAGTGCCTGTTGAGTGGGAAAATACCTGAGGAACCGTGAGGAAATTACAGTTAAAGTCAAAGACGATTTGCCTGGAAATTAACAAAAAGGAAGTGACAAGGAAATAGAGGGCAAGACTGGGTTGGTTGCTGTACTTGCCGCCAAGAAGATCATATATTCCTGCTGTGGGTTGCAACCCCATAGGCATGGAAGGTGGAGGTATAAGCCATACCAGACTTCTGTTATTCCTTTTTCTGTCACTCATTCTGTGTCTCTTCCCTTATGGGATATCGGCAGTCATGCCACAGATGCTATAGAAAGTTGTATATGAAAAGACACTGAGGTTCCTTTTTTATTACACATACCCATATCAACAGTCACTGTTATAACCCATCCAAATTAGATAATTGAATTCATAATGGGAAAAAATACTGGATTGCGGAAAACTTGGGGACCACTGGTGACAGGTTGGGAAGTAAGTGTCCAAAAGGGGAAAGATGGATTTGTTTCACATATGCTGTTGGGAGTAAAGTCCAAGATTTAGTAAAAGAGCAACTGGTGAACAAAAAGACAAAGCTAGCACAGCAATCAAACCTGGTACAAATTTCACTCCAAGATTTGTATACAAAACTGGACCAGCAATTAGAAAAAGAAATAGATATCTCAAGACTGGGGAAAGATCTGTTTGTGGAATTGGGGGAAAGAATAAGTAAAGAACTTAACATAACCAACTGTTGGGTCTGTGGAGGGGCTTTGATGTCAGAGGAATGGCCATGGAAAGGCAGTAGCTTAGGCCCGGTTGAACTCCTTAAGTGGAACCAGACAAATATAAAAGGGGAAAACCGACCGGAAGGGTGGATTTTAAGCTCAACAGTGATAGGGGAAGAATGTCTCTGGCACACTGGAAAAAACTTTCTTAATGAAGTGGGAAACACTCCCTGTAAAGGATATAAGGTAAGCAATGGAACTTTTACCTGGTGGATCCCAGAGAAACCAACTTGGTATTGGACTCAAAAGGAAATGAAAAAGGGAAATTGTAAATATCATAATGAAGTTGGACTTTTTCAATGTAATGATACAGAAAATAAACCTTATTTTGGGATCCCAGAAATATCCAAATTTTGGGAGAATATAAATCAACAGGTGTCTTGGGGTGACATGTTTGTATCCCAATTGTCTCTTGGTTCTGGGAGCTGGGGGAGGGGAGAGATGCGCAGTTTGTTTTTAGAAACTATCCTCCACCGGCTGGCCTTGAGAATCGAATTCAGCACACACAGAGAGTTTTTTTTTCAGTAGTTAGTTAGTTAGTGTCTAACTAGCAGGGGGGAGAAGCTTCGCCTTCATTTTTTCCCTCTCCTCCTGTTTTTTCTTTTCTTTTTTTCTTTTTTTCTCTCCTGTTTTTTTTTTTCCTTTTTTCGCCTTCCCTTGGAACTGTTAAAAATCTCTCTGGACTGAGGACCCGGGGGAGCGCCATGGGGGCTTGCATCTGGAACCCACCAAGATCTGCGCAGCAACGTTTCCCAGCACCAGACGAACTGACGCAGAGCAACCACCTACAGGAGGGACTTCTTTCCTAAATCTCATCTCTCCAGAGCGGCACAAAGTTCTTATCATCGGGTATTGTTCAATTTATTGTGCCAGGGAGTGCTTTGCCTGTTTAATAAACAGGGTTCTTTCCACTTCTCTCTGAGGAGGTTTCTTTTTTCGAACTGGTTGGGGTGAGGGGAGGGAGTGCCCCTTAGGAGGTTTCCTCCCAGATTTGCCCTAAACCTCTACAACTGGAAAATGCTTATTGGAAAGCACCAGATGGCTTATTTTGGATATGTGGAAAGAGGACATACCCAAGACTCCCCTCTAGGTGGAAAGGGAGTTGCACTTTGGGAATCATACAGCCAGGATTCTTTCTTTTACCAGGACAAAAGGGAGATCAATTAGGGATACCAGTTCATGAGGACTTGAAAAGAAATAAGAGGGATGTGATTGGAGGATTCCAAAAATGGGGGAATGATGAATGGCCCCCTGAACACATACTGGACACATATGGGCCAGCCACCTGGGCACAAGATGGGAGTTGGGAATATCAGACCCCAATTTATATGCTGAACCGCATCATAAGACTCCAGGCTGTTGTAGAAATAATAACAAACAAAACTGGTCAGGCGTTGGAGTTAATATCAAGTCAACAGTGCCAAACAAGGGCAGCAGTATATCAAAATAGGTTAGCTTTAGATTACTTACTAGCTGAAGAAGGAGGTGTTTGTGGAAAATTTAATACATCAGATTGTTGTTTGAAAATAGATGACAATGGAGATGCTGTTCTGGATATAGTCAATGATATCAGAAAAATAGCTCATGTACTGGTCCAAAAGTGGGAATCAATGCTGAAAAGCAGCTGGTGGGATAATTTACTGGGAATAGAATGGTGGAAAAAACTAGGATTTTTTCTCTTGTGTGCTACTGCTGGCCTGATATTTCTTCCTTGTTTAATCTCCTGTTTTATTCGGCTGATCACAAACGTAGTTCAAGGCATGCAAGTGGTAACAATGCCTACAGACCCAAAATTGACTACATCCGGAACAGCACAAAAGATCATGGTGTTAAAGAAACAAAATAACATAGAAGACCCCTTTGAAGAAGCAAAATTGATTTGTGAAAAAAATGAACGAATAATGGAGAGTAGAAAACAAGGAATATGGCTCAAGCCAAATGAATTATAAAAGAAAGAAGAGGGAATTGTTATAAATGCATATTATAAAGTTGGCTTTTCGCAAGGTGTGTGCTATATGATTAATAACGTTGTGGTAAGGATATAAGTTTTTATTTCTGCTATAACGGGTGAGATGTAGGGATGAATTTCCCACACCCAGCAAGTGTTTTCCATATAGGGAAAAATTTAAGACTCACCTCTTAAGGTAAAGAACCCAGAAACTTCAATACCCTCCTAGCAGTGATTGGCTCAGTGCCAAGAGATAAACATCTATTGGACCTTGTCACCGTTCTTCAAATCCTGTATCTCTCTCTATTGACTGCAAGCCAGATTGTCCCTCCTAGAACATTCAGTATTTAGGAAGAAACACAAAAGGAAGTAAAGGCTTTTTAGAGTGTTTTAGCCGGGTGTCAAGAGGTTTCTCAGACACCTGTGCACGGCTTTTCATTTGTTTTCTGTAACGTTTGTTACTTTGTTATTTTTCCCTATTAAACCTTTTGCTTTACAAAGCACCTCTGAAAAGCAGTCTCACTACTTAATTTCAGCCACTTCTCTGCAAAGGCTGAACCCTCAGAGATTGATACATTAGGACTTAGTTTATAAGACTCTCGCCACGTGCTAACCTGTATCACAACTTTATATTAGAAATTTGGAAAACGCATTATCAAACCAAAAATTTTGATTTACTAATGACAGTTAAGTCTGACAAGTTATTAACTTAAGGAGGAGATATGCCTGTGTTTTATCATCAGCAGGTTCAAGAAATCACATCAGACACCCATCACCTTTGAGGAGTGAAAAGGGGCACATTGCATATCCTTTGTAGCTAGAAGAACAAACAGAAGAATGGCTGCAAAAGAGACAATTATGTCTCTGGAAATTGTACAGACACATTGACAATGAAAGCCCTGTTTCAGCATCATGGTAATGTGCTTCCACTAATTTTTGATCAGACTGATGATGTTTTGTTTACTGTACTAGAATTAGTAACTGACTCCTTGCAAGGATGAACAGCAAGGCTTGGTGTTGGTGCATGGATGTGATTGCGAAGAATTCAATAGCATGTCCTGGGGAATCTCCCTGACCATTCTAAGTCAGTGTCCGATTGAGGTTCTATCTAGTAACTGTTAAGTTACTAAAGGGACCTCTTGTGCCATGTTTGTTCTCGTTCCTGCGAAGGGCCCTGCAGGAGATTACAAATGCTGCCTTCCGCCTTAAAACAAAGGGGTGAGATGTGGGAACTGACAGTGGTCAGAACATGGATTCTTAGGCTCCAGGCAGAAGCTTGAAGCCTGTGGGAAAACCAAGTACAGAACTCTCCCAGTCTGGCCTGGGAAATCATAAGGAGGAACCCAAAACAATCTTGTAGATACCATCCTCCTGACACCTGGTGTTTTTCCAACTTGTTTACTGGTAGAGATGTTTACAAAAAAGTGGTGCACTAAAGGACCAATCCTATTCATTGTACACAAACAGTGTATAAAAAGAATCTGCTTTTCAATAAACTTTGCTATAAGCCCTCTGAAGAAATCGGAGTTCTACGTGTCGTTACATGAGCCGTCCTGAATCATAACAATACAAGTCTACTTAATTATTTTTTTCTTTCCTGGCCATTGGGAGGGGGTCCAGACGCAATATGTGGGGTGCCCCTGTACGGGCCGCCTCTGCACGGTAGCCCGGCAATTGCGATCAGCTGCCGCCCATGACTTCTCGGCTTGACCAAGCCGCCATTACCCATGTGGTCTCCGAACTCACACCGGAGCATCCTCTGCAGCCACAGGGGAATCATGGCACCTACCCTGCCTGGCCGGGAGCCCGCCAGCAGCCCTGCCGGCTGTGGTTGTAACTACACCAAAGGGGAAATTGCTTAAAGAGCAGGAAGAGATTGTTTAATGGGTTTTCTGGGTTTTGTTTGTTGTTGCCTGCCATTGTTGTTTGTTTGCCTTGTCATACACATACATACTGTTATAAACGAATCGACTAATTTAATAATTAAATTGAATTTATTAAATTATCAAAGTCTAAGTTTTGAAAAGCTACAAGCAACACAGGGCCGAGCCAGGCGGTCGGCACCGGGTGAACCAGGTTTGAACTCTATCGCACCAAAACCTCTGTGGTTCACAAATTTTGCTTTCACAGGGTCTTGGTTTTATACTTTCTTTGGCTGAGCGGGGAGTCTTTTCACTTCTTTGTTGATCTTGTCTTTTTAGCATATTCATGTATTTTTCTTTTCTTGCTGCTGGTCTGATGAAAAGTTTCCCAGAATGGGTGAATTATCGTTGGTGCATATTGAATGCATATCACTGGGGCCTTGTCAGATGGAAAAATCCTTTGGAATAAGCATTTGTGGAGACAGCTTATCCTTGCTTGGTGAATCCCTCTTTCCTGATGCAAATCTCTTGTTCTCTGTCACAGGCTTTTGCTTATACAAATGCTGTAGTTTTAATTCTCTTGCACGAATTATTTTGTAACATATATTACAATCCCTCCCCTTTCATATCAAACCATAAATTCGTGCTTTTGTGGCAAGTTTTGATTTGGTTTGTTTATTACACATTTTCAATTTCATTTCCCATATTCACAAGACTTAACAGTTACATTTCTATATTATTGATTCGCGCATGAATTAACACCCTTTATAGGATAGATTACTCTAGTTGTTGATCTCTTTTTAAAGTTTATCATCTTTAATCTTCTACTAAACTTCTTCTATACTACTACTAGTACTTATTGTATCCTAAAGTTCTAGTCTTACTACGAGGTAGTTTAAGGTTTACAATGGCTTTTTATTGAGCAAAATACTGGTAGGAAGTCTCACCCATTTTCTATGTCTGCTAAAACTCATCTTTGTAATCATCCCATTCATCCCATGACTGTGCTCTATACATTCCATAATTAATTTTTTCTTTGTTTACCTGAGCTTCAAACCCAGCCAAAGCTTCAGAAGCTCTACTTTTTCCCTCCCCTTCTCCTAATTTCATTATCCTAGATAACTTGGGGTGTAGCAGAATTTCTCAGAAAGCTAGGGCATGATTTATATTTGGATTGAGGTTTGAGCTACCCCAGCCTGGGCACCAGATCCAGGCCTGTGAAACCTGTGGTGCAGTTAGAAATAGTATGTGGCACAGTTAGAAATTGTGTTAAGGTATTATCTTAGGACAGTGGTTTTTATAGGCATTAATAGGTATAGTTTGTTGTGTGAACACTTTAGCCACCTTAAGAATAAGATAAACAATGTCTGTTTGCATTTTTCCTTATGCTGTAAACCAATGAGAAAACATTTGTAATTGTAAACTATGTTGAAGTGTATATAACCTGCCATTTTAGACGGAATAAACTGGAGAACGTATGTTGACCATATTGGTTGGATCTGCATTGCTCTGTCCAGTTTCCCATATTTTATAGGGGTCCCTGTCTTTGTTGGGGGCTTGGCCAAGTTTTCCTGTAGCTAGTTCAGGATCTACAGGCATTGCTGCTATCTGCATACTTTGTACAACAGAATGGATTAAGCGCACGAAGCACAGTATTAAACAGGGCAAAAACAGTAATTCAGCTATTGGACATAATATAAAAAAACCCACCTTCTTCCACCAAGCTCCTTCCCCAAATGATTGATCCCACCATGAAGCTTGGAGGATAGAATTCCATTTCTGGACTGGCACATGTGCTACTTTCTTAATTTCTGCAGCAAGGTTTTTGATAGTTTCCCCATAGTCATCAATTTCTATACAGCATTCAGATTAATTAAACTTTCCACAGACCCCTCCTTCTTCACCTAACAAATAGTCCAAAGCTATTCAGTTTTGATATACAAATGCTGGCATTTGGGAATGTTGTTTAGCCAATAACTCGAGAGCATCAGAGGTATGATTTGACATGACTTCCACTACAGCCTGAAGTCTTATTAACTGATTTAGCAGGTAAATTGGGGTCCTATATCCCCAGCTTCCATCCTGAGCCCACGTCACTGGGCCATAATATGCTATTATCCTTTCTGCAGGCCATTCATATTCTCCCCATTTTTGATTCCCTCCTGCATTAAGAAATGCAAGCTTTAACTCCCTTTTCTCTCTATTCAGGGTCTCATATAGGGGTGCTCCCAACAAATTACTCTCGGACCTTGGTAGCATAAAGAAGGAGGGTTGAATCATTCCTAGAGTACAGAATCCCCTCCACCTGCAGGGTAATTCACTGTAAATCTTTTCCCCACATATCCAGTATATTCCATTAGGTGCTTTCCATTTGTCATTTACAGCTTCTGGTTTTTCACAGTAATCCTTTAGGCTTTTCAAGGATTGGTAAGGGTTAGCTCCAGGGCTTTTATGCCAACATAACCCAATTTGGTCAATCCATTCACAGTCTGCTCCTCTGGTTCGGCTCCAAAACCCGGCAGGAGTTTCTGGTTGCCAGGCCTTGGTGTTATTATTTGAATTTACTGCTAGAGTGGACATGCAAGGAGTATATCTCACTACTTCAGTATATCTCTTTCCTTCCCTGCTGATACAAATTGTTCCAATTATCTGCTGATCTAAAACCCACCCTTTGGGTCGTTGCAATGTCTTAGATATCTGAGTGTTATTCCATTTTAGAAGTTGCTCTGGAGCTAGACTCTCACTCTTCCATGGCCATTTCTCAGCTGATTTAAGCCCTCCACAGATCCAACAATTAGATAATCCTAATTCTGTAGCAATTTCTTGCATTAAGTCCACAAAAAGGTTCTTATTCGAGGCAGGTAAGCCCCAATCACTATATTGTTGTTCTAACTGTCCATATTGTTCACTTAGTGTTTTTAATTTTTCTTGCTCCATTCTTTTTTTCCTCGCCTCTGACTCCTGTTTCTTTAATTCTTGAGCTATTTGTTTCATTCTACTCTCTGGATCTACCCCTTCTTCATCTCTTGAGAAACAAAAAGTTTTGTCAAATCGCAAGCAAATTCGATCATCGTCATCTTTGAGAAGATTAAGTATTACAGGCTCACCACTGAGAGAAAATCTTTTGTCATATTTTAAATTTTCTCCAACCCAATATGTTCTTCCACCAATAGTACACATTTCTAATTGGTTGTGATCATAACATACTGTATTGGCTTGAAAATGTGCCACAAACGTTGATTCCATTCTGCCTCCAATCCATACAGTACGATTACATTTGTTACAGGTGGGAATAGTAGGCTCCAATCCAGCAGCTCGTTTGTATAACACATGGGTTAATAGTTTCTTTTCTCTGTTTTCATAGACTGCGCCTCTAACCACCGATCCTTAGGTATTGCTCTTGGGTCATAACAGACTATTTCCCCTTCTGATTGACACATTTTATATTGAGTGCCATTATATGTGCAGTATCCCTTCTTGTTGCTGTTCTTGCAGTCATAGTGGGTCTGGTGTGCCATGGTTTTTGTAACCACCTGTCCTATAAGGGTGGTCTTAAAGCGCTGCTCACAGCCATTGGCTGGGCTCTGCCTCTCCACACTGAGGTGATTCTTGGGGAGCAGACTGGCCGTTTTGCCCGTCATTAGACTCAGAACCATCAGAATTCCCCACAGGCATACCTCTCTGCCTTTGCCTGCACCCACAGGGTTGCCTTCTGCGGCGAGGGAGTCCATCTTCTCGGCAGCAGGGGTATTCTTCAAGGGAACTATAAGTGGAACGAGCCGCATACCTTCTCTTAAGGGCACCCCACCTTGATAGTTTGACTGCATTGGCTCTACAGGGTACTTTGTTTGACCGCCAACACTCGATTGCTAGGACTTGCGCTTTTGAATCCAATTTACCCCTCACTCCCTTTTTGAGCAAGCAATACCACTCTGGAGAGTCTAATTCCAATACGCCCAAGTTAGTAGTGAATACTAAGGAATGTATGGTTAGAGCGCGTTCCTCTTCCCAGCACCTCGAACAAAGTCCTTTAGGTTTATATCCTCTCCTACAGTGTATAACCCAAATTTCTTGACAATAACAGCATTCAAAATGAACAGATGGATAACATTCGCATTCTGGTACCAAACAACTTATCCCCTTCAGTCATTTAGCATGCAGGTGTAGTTTTATCTTCAAGTTTCCTGGAGGAGAAGTCACTTTCCATTCAGATGTCTCTTCCTGATGTTCAATTTTCTTTACTGGAGAAGCATGCGTCCAGCCCTTTTCGTCTGTTTGTATCACTGTGTCTGTGCTTAGAAGCACAAGGAAAGGACCTTCCCAGTGAGGGGTTAGAGGGACTTCTCTCCAGGTTTTAATTAATGCCTTATCTCCTGGTTGTATTTTATGTATGGCAAACCCCAAGGGGGTGCTTTGCATTATTAGTCCCTTCTTTCTCAGCTCTTGCAGGTTCTTATTTATTGCTATCAAGTAGGGCTGAATTTGGCCGTCTTCTAACCTTGGGTGTCCCACTGGCATCCCATGTTCATATGGCATTCCATAGAGCATTTCAAAAGGTGACAGCCCACTTTCAGAGTGCGGCATAGTTCTAATGGTTAACAAGGCTAAAGGAAGGCACTTAACCCACGACATTTTGGTTTCCAACATTAGTTTTGACAGCTGGGCCTTTAACATCTGATTCATCCTTTCTACTCTTCCTGAGCTCTGAGGGTGTGTCCTGGGTTGTGGTGTAGAACGTGCACGGAGTATTCTACCACCATCTTCATGAACTGTGGAAACCTATTGCTGAAGCAGCATTCTTCCAGACTCTCCCCTCCCTCTTTCTGTTAGGGTGTCTTTTGTTAAGGTGTCCTCTGCTAATGGGTCTTTTGATAACGTGTTTTCTGTTAATGGCCTGCTGATGACTTACAGATAACTCCCACCAGGAGTTATCTCCCGTTAATGGGCCATCAAGGACCCCCCTGTATGACTCATTATTCCATTGTGAGATGCTCCACCCAGGGGGAGGAGCCAAGCATTCTCACCTGCATATAATCTGGGATCTGGGACAATACGGGGTACCTTACCCACTGGATCTACAGAGGATCAGAGCTACCAGACCTTTCTACGGGATTGCTGCTTCCATCATCTTGCTCAGGTTGTATTCTGACTCTGTCAGGGGTCTTTTGTATTATTGCATTTATTTTATTTCTTTTTTTTTCTTTTCCTATTAAATTGTATTTCTGACTTGGAGCCTCTCACTAGTTTTGCTTTCAAACCATCACAGGGTGCCATGGCGTATGATATTCCCAACGGATTCCTAAAGCATCTGTCAGTTGCTTGATAATTCTTGATGTAAAATGCGTCCCTTGATCTGAATCTATATAGTCTACTATTCTATATCGAGGTATAATTTCTTCTAACAATATCTTTGACACCATGTGGGCTGTAGCCGTGATACTAGGAAAGGCCTCTACCCAATGGGTTAATTGATCCACTATTACCAACAGATATTTATACCTCCCCACTTTAGGTAGTTCAGTGAAATCTATCTGAATCTTTTCAAACGGGCGATATGGGGTTTGCCGTGTTCTGGTCCGATTTATCCTCTGACATATCATGCACCCTTGTACTTCCTGTTTAGCTAACTCATAAATTCCCTTGCACCCAAAAAATTTCAGAAACTGCTCTGCAAGGGCTTGTGCTCCCCAATGGGTCTGTTGGTGAAGCCTATTTAAGATCTTTCTTGTATAATCTTTAGATAATAATTGTCTTCCATAAGGCAATTTCCATTTACCTTCTTCCCACTTTCCCCCTATTTTTCTCATATCCTTCAATTTCCTTCGGGGAGGGAGGAAAGGGATATTCCTGGGTCTTATCCCCTCTGACGTCCGGGGTATTTACCATCAATAATGCTGCTTTCTTAGCTTCCCTATCTGCCAAATTATTTCCCAGACTCTGAAATTGCATCCCCACCTGGTGTCCTTTAACATGTACTATCGAAATTGCTTCCGGTTCCCTAATAGCCTCTAGGATTTGTCTTATTAATTCTTCATGAACCAACCCTTGTCCACGAGTGCTGATTAAACCTCTTTCTTCCCAAATTTTCCCAAAGGTGTGGACTACCCCAAATGCATATTTGGAGTCTGTAAAAACCATCCCTTTCTTCCCTTTTAACCTTTTAAGTGCCTGTAACACTGCATACAACTCACAAGCCTGTGCTGACCAACTAGCACTTAGGGGTCCTGACTCCACTACTTTTCCTGACTTCCCATCCACTATCGCATAGCCTGACTTCCTTTTCCCTTCTATAACTCTTGCTGACCCATCCACAAACCATTTCTCTCCTTCTTCTAGTTCTTCTTCTTCCAAGTCCTGTCTTATCTTTGTCTGCAATTCTACCACCTCCGCGCAATTGCGATTAGGCTCTTCTAATGCCTCCCTGAACAGAAACTGTGCTGGGTTTTGAGCAGCAGTTGTCCTTAATTCCAAATCAGGTGAGTGAATCAATATGGCCTCATACTTCAGGAGTCTTGCATCTGTGAGCCACTTGTCTGCTTTCTGTTGTAAGATGCTCCTTACATTATGGGGGGTATATACTACCAATGGTGCTCTGAAGGGGACTTTCTTAGCCTCTTCTACTAGTAGTGCCACTGCCACTATTGCCTGTAGGCAGGTGGGCCATCCCCTGCTCATGGGGTCTAGGAGTTTAGATACATACCCCACGGGTTTCTTGGCTCTGGCCCAATCTTGTGTTAGTACTCCATGGCGGTATGATTACTAACGTCTACAAGCAACTGGAACTGCTTCTTCACATCGAGGAGACTCAACACTGGAGTGGCTATAAGTGTCTCCTTTAATTCCTTAAACCCTTCTTCGTCCTGCTCTGTCCATTTTATTCTATCGGTAGTCAATTTCTCATATAGAAATTTCACCTTCTCACTATACCCCTCAATCCACTGTCTACAATACCCCAAAAGTCCCAATAGCTGCCTGACTTCCCTTTTTGTTCTTGGAGGGGGTAGTGCAATGATTCCCACGACTCTTTCAGGATCTAATTTCTTTTTCCCTTTCATGATCCAGTGCCCTAAGTACTTCATCTCGGGCTCAGTAAACTGCAACTTTGATTTTGAAACCTTTAATCCTTTCTTTCCTAAGAAGTTCAATAATGCTATGGTGCTTGCCCTTACATCTTCCTCTTTTGGACCAGCTATTAATAGGTCGTCAACATACTGCAAAAATTTAGTCCCCTCTGCTGGCACAAATTGACTTAATAATCATTCAAGGGCTTGGACGAACAGGTTGGGGGAGTCTACAAACCCCTGTGGCAGAGAAGTCCACCTGAACTGTTGCTTCCTGTTTGTTTCAGGGTCTTCCCACTGAAAGGCAAAATAATCCCGGCTTTCTTCGGCTAACAGACAGGTCCAAAAGGCATCCTTTAAGTCTATTACACTATACCAGGTATCTTCAGGGGAAACTCGGTTTAAAAGAGTATATGGATTTGCTACTACAGGAAAACATGTTTTTGTTCTTTCGTTCACAGCCCTCAGATCTTGGACTAGCCTATAGCTTCCATCCATTTTCCGTACCGCCAAGATAGGTGTGTTGTGCCTTGACATACAAGGTTCTAAAGTTCCCCTTTTCACTAGTTCATCTATCACAGGTTTTAATCCCTTTCTTCCCTCCATGGAAATGGGGTACTGTTTAATCCTAATTTGATCCTCTGGTCTCTCAATTTCAATGAGAATGGGCTCCATTTCAAACCTTCCAGCCTCTCCTTGGGTATGCCAAACTTTGGGATCAATCTTATTCTCATCTTCTTCAGTTAATCTGTACAGACTTACAACCAGTTGTGATTCTTGCACAATCAAATTTATTCCTAGAGCTACCATCAAATCTCTTCCTAATAAATTATAATCGGCCTCTTCAACTAACAACATATTTCTTAAATAAATCCTAGTCTCTTGTCAGAGTCCAGGGCATTCCTCTGGGTGCCCTGGAAGGTCACAGACCTGGGCAGAGAGGTCTGAAACCTGAGGAAGGGAGTTTGAAACCTGGACAGGGGGGTCTGTCCAGGGGGGGTGCCTGGCACAGAGCCCAGGAGGACACAGTCTTTGACTTCAGTCCGTGGAAAAAAGCTTCTGACATTGAGAGAAGAATTACAAGTCACAAATGTGTGATAGACAGTAGTGTAGTTTATCACTGGGTGGAAAATTTTGTAGTTTTGGGGTTCTTAGAATTGGGGAACAAGATGGAGGATTTAGGGTGGAACCCTGGGTTCTTCTTGTTCTCCCTTGGCATCCATCTTCTGCAGTGACAAGGGCACAAAGTAGTTTAAGGAGATTGGGTCAAAATAGAAATGACCCTTTTAGTATAGGTAATAGGTATTGGCACATAATTGTAAATAAGACACACGTAATTATCTGTATAAGAAGGTAGCGACCTCCCATCGGGGGGGGAGTTGTCCTGTGTCCGAGCTGCTGTGAACATCTCAGCCAGGCACAGAGAAAATTGTAAGATAAGAAATAATAAACACGCTAGAAACCCAGAAAAAACAAGACCTTGAAGACACTGTTTCATTCTCACATCTGACTCAGAGCCTTCAGAGGGCAAAAAAGACTCTCTCGAACCACCAGAACCACCACCTGAATCTCGGGGAGAGAAAACCAAACCCGAGAGTCTCTGACTCTATTTCTACGTCCTTAATAACTGGGACCTTAAAGGGTTCCCCTTTTGCTCCTATTACCATCATTGTGTCTTTGCTTCTTGTGCACCCTAGTGGCAGTTTTTGAACAGTACTACGCTTGGCTCCGGAGTCTACCAAAAATAATACCTCCTCCTTTTGGGGTCCTATTTTTAACTTGTCCTAGGGTGACTATGATGCCTGTATCCCCAAATCGTCTGTTCTGTGTTCTGTACCTTTAAGATTGGTTCTGAGAGTGAGCAGGGAAAGAAGACGCGCACAGTTTGTTTTGAGAAACAAACTCACTCCTCTGAATCTGCTCTCATCCTTGGGACTGTGTGGTTTCTTTTTTTTCCTTCGTCGGATGCACGGAGGGCCGCCAGGGAGAGTTTTTTTTTCCCCTTTGTTAGTCTAGCTAGCTGAGGCAAAGAAGCTTTCCTGGACTGTTTTTTTTTTACTATTTTATTTTTCTTTGGGACTGTTTAAATCTGCTCTGGACTGAAAAACCCAGAGGAGCACCGGGATCTTGCACCCGTGGCCCACCGGGCCGGGACTCGGCATCTTCCAGCACTGAAGGGACTGATAAACAGACTCCTGACACGGACTCTCAGTTTTGCCATCTCTCTTCGGAGCAGCGAGAGGTTTTATTGTTTCATATTATTATTATTGTTATTATTATTATTCATTCTTTATGCTTGTGGGCATTTTGTTTGTTAAATAAATAAGGCTTTTTTTTCCACTCTATCTCTGAGGGAATTATTTCCCCGGACCGGCTGGGGGGAGGGGCTGTTTGGATTTGCTTTTCAGAGGAACCCCACTCGGAGATTTCCTCCCAAATTTGCCCTAAACCAGGACATACAGTAAATTTGGTGCCCAACTGTGGGGCTCGAGAGAGTGGAAAAAAACTTGTATTGATTATTGAGTGCATTTTGGTTGTTTTTTGTGTGGGGATAGAGTAGCCATGTTGCCCCTTGAATCCCTAATGTCTATTGGAATAGAGTCCTTGCTGTATTTCTGTTCCCTAGGTTTCTTTGAGGTTCTAATACCTTTCTGGTTCCTAAGTGTCTTAAGGTGACTATGTATCTCCAAATCGTCTGTTCTGTGTTCTGTACCTTTAAGACTGGTTCTGAGAGTGAGCAGAGAAAGAAGAAGCGCACAGTTTGTTTTGAGAAACAAACTCACTCCTCGGAATCTGCTCTCGTCCTTGGNTGTGGGCATTTTGTTTGTTAAATAAATAAAGCTTTTTTCCACTCTATCTCTAAAGGAATTATTTCCCCGAACCGGCTGGGGGGAGGGGCTGTTTGGATTTGCTTTTCAGAAGAACCCCATTCAGAAATTTCCTCCCAAATTTACCCTAAACCAAGACACTAAGCTTGTTTTCTTATCCAGAACTAGCTCCAATGTTGTCCCTAACACATAGCTTTTACACTAGAGGTGCACGATTTAGGATTGCTATTTTGTTGGGTTTAGTGATCATGATTTATAGGAAGTTTATGAAGGTACTGGAGTTTGTGGCAGGTATGTTTGGTTTATGGTTTCTTCGTCCTACCATGCGTCCTAGTTCCAGCAGCATGTTTTAGGAATTTATGAATAATTGCACCCACTTTGTTAGAGGAGGAACAGGGGATGAAGCTTTTCAGTCTTTCCTGTCCCTCATATCTTTTGAATCGGTCACATCACTTTTGGAGAATATTCAGTGTCCCCTGAATGTTAAAGATACCATCTTCCTGGTATTTCAGCTGGTGAGCTTCCTCTATATGGTTTGCAGCTTGTCTAGAATGAGGGCTGAGATTTCTCGAGGGGCTAATGAAACCCCTGACCCAGGAGTTGACCCAGGCGTAGGAAATCTTGAATGGTGTGGAGAATGGGAAGATATGGGCCAGCTCCTGAAGGAGTTTTCTGACCCTGTAGTCTGGGACTTTCCACGTGAACAAATTCAGAATCCAGCCAAGGTGGGGAAATACCTGAAAGAGAAATACCATGATGCCTCTAAGGGGGAAAAGATCATTGCAGTAAGCTGGGCTCTGGCATATGCTTATCGCACCCTGCTAGATAATGTAGGGCAGCCGACAGAGACAGGGAGGCAGGGATGCAAATCAACAGTTACTATTCCAGTCACTCAGGCTGCAGCTAATATCCCAGGCTCCGAGCCAGTAGCTGAACGAGACAGTAGGCCTCAACCAATGGCTGTTGCTGCTAATACAAGAGGCAGAAAGTGTAAAAGCAAGACCGATAGCAAGGTGGAGGATGATGATGATGATCCAGGAGAAGGACCTTCACCAAAATCAGAAGCCACATCGAGGGGTACAGATTCTGGAGCCAATATTGATACCTTTTCCCTAAAGGACCTTCGAGGCCTAAGAAAAGACTACAGGCGACAACCTGATGAATCTATAATTAGTTGGTTAGTCCGCCTTTGGGATGCTGCAGGGGAGGCTACCATTCTGGATGGCACTGAAGCGAGGCATTTGGGATCTCTGTCACATGATCCTGTCATTGACCAAAGCATGATGAGGGACGCTAGCCCTCACAGTCTCTGGGAACGGATCCTGGAAGGTGTAGCACAAAGATACCTGTGTGCAGATGACCTCTATCTGCAGCAGACACAGTGGAAGACCATAGAACAGGGGATCCAACGTCTGAGAGAGATGGCTGTAGCAGAGCTCATTTTTTCAGATGACGTAACAACTAGGAATCCGGACCTGGTACCATGTACACCTGTCATGTGGAGGAAACTTGTGCGACTTGGGCCACCTGAATACGCTTCTGCTCTAGCAATAATGAAGCCGGATGAGACATATGAGACTGTGCTCGACATGGCGAAGAAGCTGCGAGCATATGCAGATGCCGTGCATGGCCCAACACATGCCAGAATTGCAGCTGTGGAAACACGTCTACAGAAACTAGAAGATAAAATAGAGGAGAATCACAAGAAACTCAGGGAGGAGATTAGAGAGGACCTCTTCCAAATTTCAGCAGTACAGATCAGAGGTGTTGGTACCCAACGAAGACATTCCCCAGATAGGGAGAGAGGGTACACTCGACGAGCTGAGCTGTGGTTCTTCCTGCGTGATTGCGGAGAAAACATGAAGAGGTGGGATGGAAAATCTACTGCTGCTTTGGCACAACGGGTACATGAGCTGAAGGAAGGCAAGACCCAGGGAGGAGGTTCCACCAAAAGAGAAGCAGCTCCAATTGCCCGTAGGCGAACGGCCAGATATGATGATGATGATATGTCTGACTCCCTTGAAGGAACCTCTAAGACATACGCCCAAGTAAAGAAGGAAAACCAGGACTAGAGGGGCCCTGCCTCTAGCCAGGTAGAGGCTAGGGAAAATCGTGTTTTTTGGAATGTGTGGATTCGTTGGCCTGGCACATCTGAACCACAAGAATATGAGGCCTTGGTCGATACTGGTGCACAGTGCACATTAATTCCATCAACACATGTAGGGGCAGAATCTGTTTCTATTGCTGGTGTGACCGGGGGATCACAGGACTATACGTTGGTGGAGGCAGAGGTGAGCCTGACTGGAAATGAGTGGAAGAAACACCTTATTGCAACTGGCCCAAAGGCCCCATGCATTTTGGGCATAGACTACCTTCGGAGTGGGTATTTCAGAGACCCTAAGGGACTCAAATGGGCATTTGGGATAGCAGCTGTAGTGATGGAGGGCATCCAGCAATTGAACACCTTGCCTGGACTGTCCGAGAATCCGTCGACAGTAGGACTTCTGAAGGGGGAAGAGCAACAGGTACCAATTGCCACCTCAATAGTGCACCGCCGACAGTATAGAACAACTCGAGATGCCGTGATCCCCATTCATAAGATGATCCGTGAGCTGGAGAGTCAAGGGGTGGTCAGCAAAACACACTCACACTTCAACAGCCCCATCTGGCCTGTGCGAAAATCTGAAGGAGAATGGAGACTGACTGTGGACTATCGTGCATTGAATGAAGTGACTCCACCGCTGAGCGCTGCTGTGCCAGACATGTTGGAGCTCCAGTATGAGCTGGAGTCCAAGGCAGCAAGGTGGTATGCCACTATTGACATTGCTAATGCATTTTTCTCCATTCCTTTAGCAGCAGAGTGCAGGCCTCAGTTTGCCTTCACATGGAGGGGAGTGCAATACACCTGGAACCGACTGCCCCAGGGGTGGAAGCACAGTCCTACCATCTGCCATGGACTGATCCAGGCTGCACTGGAAAAGGGTGAGGCTCCAGAACATCTGCAGTACATCGATGACATCATTGTGTGGGGGAATACTGCAGCTGAAGTGTTTGAGAAAGGAGAGAAGATCATCCAGATTCTGCTGAAAGCTGGATTCGCTATCAAGAAGAGCAAAGTTAAGGGACCTGCTCGAGAGATCCAGTTCCTGGGAATTAAGTGGGAAGATGGACGGCGTCAGATTCCTACTGATGTCATCAACAAGATCACAGCAATGTCTCCACCTACCAACAAGAAGGAAACACAAGCTTTCCTAGGTGCCATAGGTTTTTGGAGAATGCATATCCCTGAGTACAGCCAGATTGTGAATCCTCTCTACCTGGTTACCCGCAAGAAGAACACTTTCCACTGGGGCCCTGAACAGCAACACGCCTTTGCCCAGATCAAGCAGGAGATTGCCCATGCAGTGGCCCTTGGCCCAGTCAGGACAGGACCAGATGTGAAGAACGTGCTCTACTCTGCAGCCGGGAGCCATGGTCTGTCCTGGAGTCTTTGGCAGAAGGTGCCTGGGGAGACTCGAGGACGACCGCTGGGATTCTGGAGTCGAAGCTACAGAGGGTCTGAGGCCAATTATACTCCCACAGAGAAGGAAATTTTAGCAGCCTATGAAGGAGTCCAAGCTGCCTCAGAGGTAATAGGCACTGAAACACAACTCCTCCTGGCACCCCAACTACCGGTGCTGGGGTGGATGTTTAAAGCAGACGTTCCCTCTACCCACCATGCCACCAATGCTACATGGAGTAAGTGGATTGCTGTCATCACACAGCGCGCCCGTATTGGAAAACTGAATCGCCCTGGGATTTTGGAGATAATTACAAATTGGCCTGAAGGTGAAGACTTTAGTCTCACAGATGAAGAGGAGCAAGAACCAGTGACACGTGCTGAAGAAGCTCCACCATACAACCAACTGCCAGCAGAAAAAACACCCTACGCTCTTTTCACTGACGGTTCCTGTCGCATAGTGGGAATGAACCGGAAGTGGAAAGCAGCTGTGTGGAGCCCCACACGACAAGTCGCTGAGACCACGGAAGGAGATGGTGGATCGAGCCAACTTGCTGAACTCAAAGCTGTTCAATTGGCCCTGGACATTGCTGAGAGAGAGAAGTGGCCAAAGCTCTACCTCTATACTGATTCATGGATGGTAGCCAATGCTTTATGGGGATGGTTGAAGAAGTGCAAAAAGGCTAACTGGCAGCGTAGAGGAAAACCAATTTGGGCTGCTGAAGAGTGGAAAGACATTGCCACTCGGATAGAGAAGCTACCTGTAAAAATCCGTCATGTAGATGCCCATGTCCCCAAGAGTAGAGCTGATGAGGAGCACAGAAACAATGAGCAGGTAGATCAGGCTGCAAAGATAGAGGTGTCAAAAATAGACTTAGATTGGCAACACAAGGGAGAGTTGTTCCTGGCTCGATGGGCTCATGATGCCTCAGGTCATCAGGGCAGAGATGCCACCTATAAGTGGGCACGAGACCGAGGGGTGGACCTAACTATGGACAGTATTTCTCAGGTTATTCATGACTGTGACACATGTGCTGCAATCAAGCAGGCCAAGCGGGTGAAGCCCCTATGGTATGGTGGACGGTGGTCCAAATACAAGTATGGGGAGGCCTGGCAGATTGATTATATCACATTACCCCAGACACGTCAAGGTAAGCGCTACGTGCTCACAATGGTAGAAGCCACCACGGGGTGGCTGGAGACCTACCCTGTGCCTCATGCTACAGCCCGTAACACCATTCTAGGCCTTGAAAAGCAGGTTCTCTGGAGGCATGGTACCCCTGAGAGGATTGAGTCAGACAACGGGACTCATTTTAAAAATAATCTTATTAAAACCTGGGCTAGGGAACATGGCATTGAGTGGGTGTACCATATCCCCTACCATGCACCAGCTGCTGGGAAAGTGGAAAGATTCAATGGACTGTTAAAGACCACCTTGAGAGCATTGGGTGGGGGATCTTTCAAGAACTGGGAGCAGCATCTGGCAAAGGCCACCTGGTTAGTTAACACCCGAGGTTCCACCAACAGAGCAGGCCCTGCCCAGTCTGAGCTCCTGCATACAGTAGATGGAGATAAAGTCCCTGTAGTACATGCAAGAGGTTTGCTAGGGAAGACAGTTTGGATCAAATCCACCTCAAGTACGGACAAACCCATCCGTGGGATTGTCTTTGCTCAGGGACCAGGTTGTACATGGTGGATAATGCAGAAAGATGGAACAACACGATGTGTACCTCAGGGAGATCTGATTGTTGGATGAAAACCATGTGTACATATCCCTTTTTGTTGAATGTCACTGCCATTGTCTGTATATAGCTGTATATTGTTTTTATATAGATATATGCATGCATAATGTGTGTTTGTAGAGTTAAAATTCAATTAGTTTTGATAAGTTAACGATATGGTGATAAGGGGTGGAATGTCCTAGGGTGACTATGTATCCCCAAATCGTCTGTTCTGTGTTCTGTACCTTTAAGACTGGTTCTGAGAGTGAGCAGGGAAAGAAGAAGCGCGCAGTTTGTTTTGAGAAACAAACTCACTCCTCGGAATCTGCTCTCGTCCTTGGGACTGTGTGGTTTTTTTTTTTCCTTCGTCGGATGCACGGAGGGCCGCCAGAGAGAGGTTTTTTTTTTCCCTTTGTTAGTCTAGCTAGCTGAGGCAAAGAAGCTTTCCTGGACTGGTTTTTTTTTATTATTTTATTTTTTTTTCCTTTGGGACTGTTTAAATCTGCTCTGGACTGAAAAACCCAGAGGAGCACCGGGATCTTGCACCCGTGGCCCACCGGGCCGGGGCTCGGCATTTTTCAGCACTGAAGGGACTGATAAACAGACTCCTGACACGGACTCTCAGTTTTGCCATCTCTCTTCGGAGCAGTGAGAGGTTTTATTGTTTCATATTATTATTATTGTTATTATTATTATTCATTCTTTATGCTTGTGGGCATTTTGTTTGTTAAATAAATAAGGCTTTTTTTTTCACTCTATCTCTGAGGGAATTATTTCCCCGGACCGGCTGGGGGGAGGGGCTGTTTGGATTTGCTTTTCAGAGGAACCCCACTCGGAGATTTCCTCCCAAATTTGCCCTAAACCAGGACAATGTAACATGTTGGAATGGGAAAAAAATTGGGGTGGATAATGTTGGGGTTTAGGATTTCTCCCTTTGTTTCTGTCTTGGTTTGAAAGAGAGGTTGTGGCAGTTTCAGGGCACACGAGGAACGAGGCAGATGCAGCAGGTCAAGAGAAAGCTTCTACTTTTTATTATCTGACTCCATTACTTATATACATTTGTACAAAAGTCAAGAGATTGGCTACACAGGTTGCCACCTCTTCGACCTGGATGGTGAATACCACCATCAATCACATTCCTCCTCCCAGAGGAGAAAAATGTAAACATACAGATAAATTCTAAAAACATAACATTGTTTTCGTGAAGCTGCGTGAGAAACTCCAGTTCAAGAATGTAAACAATCAAAAGGCTTTTGAATCAGGGCGACAAGAGGTGTCTGCCAAGGAAGGCGGGAACCTCCCTTGAAATGGAGAATATGCCTCCCTTCCCTCCAAATTATTATAACTTTGAAATTAAGGGGCTTTGAGGCAAAGATATGGGAAAAGGAATAACAGTTCTTTACTAGTACGTATATGGAAAACAAACAGCAACATTGGCATTAACAAGAAACAAAACCAGGAACCCAGTAACAGTCTTCTCTTGGCTGTCAGGCACTTCCCCTTTGGTGTAGTTATGGTCGCAGCTGGCAGGGGTGATGGTGGCTCCTCAGCCCGGCAGGGCAGGTGTGATGATCCGCAAGCAGATCAAGCAAGTAGAGCCCCTATAGTATAGTGGGCAGTAGTCCAAATATAAGTATGAGGAAGCCTGGCAAATTAATTTTAATACACTGCCCCAGACACACCAAAATAAGCGCTATGTGCTCACAATAATAAAAGTCACAATGAGATAGCTAGAAACCTACCCTATGCCTCATGCTACAGCCCGTAACACCATTCTAAGCCTTAAAAAGCAAGTTCTTTGAAGACATAGTACCCCTGAGAAGATTAAGTCAGACAATGAGACTCATTTCAAAAATAGCCTTATCAACACCTGAGCTAGGGAACATAGCATTAAGTGTACCATATCTCCTACCATGCACCAACTACCAAGAAAGTGAAGAGATACAATAGACTGTTAAAAACCACCTTAAAAGCACTAGACAAGAGATCTTTCAAAAATTAGGAGCAGCATCTAGCAAAGACCACCTAGTTAGTTAACACTCAAAGTTCTACCAACAGAGCAGACCCTGTCCAGTCTAAGCTCCTACATACAGTAAACAGAGACAAATTCCCAGTAGTACATGTAAGTAGTTTGTTAAAGAAGACAGTTTAGATCAATTCTACTTTAAGTACAGAAAAACCCATCTGTGGGATTGTCTTTGCTCAAAGACCATGTTGCACATAGTAGATAATGCAGAAAGAGAGAACAACACAATGTGTACCTCAGGGTGATCTGATTGTTAGGTAAGAACCATGTGTAAATACCTGTTTTTGTTGAATATCACTGACATTGTCTGTATGTAGCTATATAGTGTATATATATGCATGTATAATGTATGTGTTTCTAGAGTTAGAATTTATATTAGTTTTAGTAGTAAGCTGACAATATGGGGATAAGGGGTGGAATGTCCTGGAGTGACTTTTTGATGCTTGTATCCCCAATTGTCTGTTCTATTATGCTGTATATTAAGTTCTGTACCTTTAAGACTAGTTCCAAGAGCAAAGGGGGAGAAAAAAGAAGCACAGAGTTTGTTTTCAGAAAACTTCTCACTCCTCTGCATTCCTCTCCAGGAATGTGTTCGTCTAAGGCACAGACAGACAGCGGTACAGAGATCTATTTGCTTTTAGTTAGTTTTAGCTAGCTGAAGCATAGAAGCTCCCTGAATTGTTTTTTTGCTTTTTCTTGAGACTGTTTAAACCTGTCCTGGACTGAAAAACCCAGAAGAGCATTGGGACCTCACACCTGCTGCCCACCAGGGCCTGGACCTCAGCATTTTCCAGCAGCGCCAGAAGGACTGGGACTGATAAGAGACTGAGAGAGCCAAGCTAAATAAATAAATAAATAGTTTTTTCCACTTTTTTCTGAGGAGATTTTCTCCCAGACAAGTTCCGAGAAAGGCCGTTTAAGTTTGCTTCCCAGAAAGACTCTATTCAGAAGTTTCCTCCTAAATTTGCCCTAAACCAGGACAATAGCGATCCCAAAATATCTCCAAAGAATCCCTTGGAAGAATGTGGAATTGGTTTACATAGTCTCCCAGAAGTAATTAAAGACATAGATGCCCAAAGAGGGCAATAAGGGAAAGTTAAAAAATCATCTCAGCAATCCATGCCAGGGGAGGGGCAATAAGGGGAGTCGAGAAGGAGTCTTGTCAACAGGAAAGGGACAAATAGTGTTATGTTAAAAAAAAAAATAAATAGTTGAAGGGCAGTATAGGGAAATATGGTTGAGGCAAGGAGCGGCTGGACCGGGCTCGGAGGTGCAGGACCGGGAGCATGGGCTGAGGGCCTGTGGGGGCTGTGGGACAGCCAGGGCTCAGAGCTGGGCAGTGCCTGACCCTGCCACCCCTGGGCAGAGGCAGCAATGGTCTCTGGCCCTGTCTCGGTTTAGGGCAAATTTGGGAAGAAACCTCCAAATGGGGTTCCTCTGGAGAGCAAACTCAAATGGACCCTCCCTCCAGCTGGTCTGGGAAAAGAACTTCCTCGGAGAAAAGTGGAAAAACTATTTATTTAAACAAACAAAATGCCCACAAGCATAAAGAATGAACAATATGAAACAACAAAACCTCTTGCCACTCCAAAGAGAGATGGCAAAACTGAGAAAGTCCTTGCCGTGGGTGTAGCTCAGCTCAGTCTCCCACCAGTCCCAGTTCTCTTGGAGGTTCAGACCCCGGTGGGCCTCAGGTGCGAGCCCTTGGTCCTCCTCTGGGTTTTTCAGTCCAGAGCAGATTTAAACAGTCGCAAGAAAAAGGAAAAAAAAAAAACAAACAAAAAAAACAGTCCAGGAGGCTTCTTTGCCTCATCTAGCTAAAGTAACTAAAAGCAAAAGTTCCCTGTCTGGCAGCTGTCCATACCTCTGACGAACACACCGAGTCTGAAGAAAAAAATGTGTAGGAGTGAATGCTGTTTTCTCAAAACATACTTCTTTCCCTGCTTTGCTCTCAGAACCAGTCTTAAAGGTACAGAACACAACATACAGCACACACAAAACAGACGATTGGAGATACAAGCATCATAGTCACCTTAGGACAGGCCCCCATGAGGCTGCGAGCTGCCCTGGTGATCTGTGGTGCTGCTGGCCATGCCTGCGGGGAGCACCGGGGGAAGAGGAGCTGTTTAGACACTGGAGAAGGACAGGGACTGGTTCTGGTATATGGTGTGTGATAAAGAGAGTGAGCACAAGGAGGAGGAAAAAGGTATGTTTTGAAATGCAAATTGTACGTGGAAGGATTAAGATTCCCTTTTGAGGATTTTGTTTGGTTCACTGGAAAAAAGAATGGTTTTGAGCTGTGGGAAAATGAGTACTGTCTGGGCTTGGAAAGACAGGTATCTGCCAGGGAAAGCTGGAGCTTCCCTGGAAATGGAGAAGGTAAACCCCCTCCCTCCAAATTATTATAATTTTGCAATTAAGGGGGCTTTCAGGCAAAGATATGGGAATAGGAATAACAGTTCTTTACTAGGAATATTAAAAAATACAAATGCAGTAGTACAAAAACCTAGCAAACAAAAAAAGAATCCTAGAAACACTGACAGTCAGAATACAACCTGACACCCTGTTGGTCAGGGTGTTGGTAGCAGTCCAAATAAGTCCTCCTGGAGTGACAGATGTGGTTCTGTTGGAGTAGAGATGATCCTGTAGAAGGGTCCAGTGGTGGTGAGATGGGTTCAGTCTTCCTCTGGGAAATCCAGTGGAAAACAGGCCGTCCTGCAGTTCTGAATTGCAGGTTTTATCCAGGTAGGAATGCTTGGCTCGTCATGATAGCATAGGGTTAAAATGTTTCTAAAAATCATAGGAATTGTATACAATAGATTCAGGGGTGGTGAAAAGAAAGGTTGGGCCTGGATAGGCCTGGAAAGGGAACCAATTTTACGTAGGCCCTGGAAACAAGGGTTGGGTTTTGTCTTTACTAGATCATGTGAAACTGCATCTGCATAATCATCATATGATAAATGATGTGATTGTTAATTGCAATGATTGTTTGGTGATGGAATATGATTATTATCTTAAACAAGAATCATGAGAAACGATATTTGGGGGGGCTGATGGAAACTACAAGAATTCATGCTTGGATAAGGTCAATATATTCAATAGAACAGTATAAGTTTAATAATTAATATATATAGTTATATAACTGGGACATAGACTTTAAAGAATTAGGGATTTCAGAGAAGTTAAGATTTCAGTTAGAGATAAGCTTTGCTGAAATTAATTAAAGTTTGTTAAAAATTAAAAGTTTGTAGCTATTTAAAGGAAACCATAATTGAGTTAACTTTCCCAGGCCTCAATAACTGATTGCTTGTCAACTTTGTTTTGCTTAGCTGGGTTTGTAATGAAGAACAGAGGACCTGATAAATAGATTTAGGAACATAAGACAATTACAGAAACTCCCCTATTCCAAAACCCATTGAAAGTCATGCACCTGGGGAAATGGGAGTCCTACCAGAGCTCATTTGTCACATTTGCATTGAAAAGATAGAAAGTTCAGAGCTAGGAAGAGTCACCTTACTTCCTCATTTAAGCCCCCCTCCCCTTGAAAAAGACCACCTACCCATTTCAAAGGACAAACTACCCATGCTTAATTGTTTTTTTAGCTAATTACCATACAAAGTGAGGAATGAGATGTACCTGAGCTATGAATATGCATTTGTGTTTTGGGTATTCAACATCTTTGTAAATAAAAAGACTCTGTGATTGTCTGTAGATTGCGGTGTGTATTTGGGAGCTATCCCACATGCTGCCCGGCGCTGAAATAAACATACACTTTCTAACTTTAAACTGTTAGAGAGTTTTTGTCCATTTCAGTTGGATATCGGTATTAGATCGATATTCATATATTTTTAATGAATCACAACAAAAGAGTATAAAAACATGTCCATCTCGAATCCTTGTCGGAGTCAGATTTGGGTTTGTACTCTGTACCCCTGATTCCCAGAGCTATTCAATAAAAGCACCTGCATATAATCATTCTGTGATTATGTGTTTCAATGCTAACACACCCACTGGGTGGAGCATCTCACAATGGGATGATGTAATTTTATCAGTCATGTGGTTAGCCGTAATGGCCCGTTAACAGAAGATATCCCCCGGAGGGAAGATGGGTGGCGGAAGAGATAAGGAACATTGTTCCACCTGGTTTTAACAGCTGGCCCATTAACAGAAGGCACACACCCTCTCCCCCCCTGGAGTTATGATGAATGGGTTATACAAGAAAAACACCTCCCCAACTGGTTTCAACAGATGGCAAATAGAATACACATTTTTGGTTACATATTGCAACCCAAGACAAGTACCCACAGGCAGTAATGGGGGGACTAGAGGAAGGGCAGAATAAGCCCCTAGATGAACTGGTTAGAAAGATACAGCAAAATGTATGTAAAAAAGGGATGAGGAAAAGGTGAGAGCAAAGGCAAAGGTGATGGCAGTTTTTATGACCCCAGAGGGATAAACTGCAAGACCCAAAGGGTGCCCCAGTATAGAAGGGATAGGGTCGACCACAAGGAAGTGGCAGAAGCATTCCATCCTCAGATGGGAAGGGTCAACCCAAACAGTGGTTAGGAAAGAATCAATGTGCGATCTGCAGGGCAGAGGGACACTGGAAGTGGGAATATCTGCAAAAACAGCTTGGATCCTCAAGAGGAGGAAGTCCAGAGGATAATGGAAATGGATTGCTAGGGCTGTCAAGGGCTCCTATTATACAAGGGACCCACCACAGTGGAGCCCTTGTTAATTTTTAAGGTGTGTCCAGATCGAGAGGAGGTGAGTTTCCTGGTAGGCACAGGGGCCTCTAGATCCACCTTGAATTTTATCCCTATGGGCAAAAATTGTTAAAAAGACCTTTTTATTATACAAGGGGTTGTGGAAATTGTGGTTTCTTCTGTAGGGTTAGAAGTGTTATAAATACATATTATATTATTGGCTTTTTGCAAATATTAAAATGAATGCTATATGTATAATGTTGGAAAAACTTTGCTGTATGAATATAGTTTTTTATTTCTGCTATTAACAAAACTTAGAAATTGTAGTGTGATAAATATATATATTTCTTAGGCTACAGCATAATATTGAAATGGAAACTATGTGATGTAAAAATGCTTTTATTCATGTAGCTAACTCAGAGAATGGTAAAGACAATGAGGAAATTCCTCACATTCTTGAATTGTCCTATCTGGATGAAGATAACAGTGACAGACACCAGAATCCCAAAGGAAGGATTTATTGACCCTCTGTTATCAGGGAGTGTGGGGGACGGCAGGATGGAACCACAAGGAGAAATAAAATATTGATTTAATCTACAGGATGGATTGAAGGCAAGTCAAAGGTTAAAACCAAGCAAAAGAACATCTAAACTCAAAGGAATGTTTGAATAATGCATGGAGGTCTATGAATATGCAACAAGATGATGCATTTAAAGAGTGTTTCCAAGTCAGTAGGCCTGCTCTTAGCTGAATGCCAAGCACTTGGCCATAACCCTTTGTTTTATTTGTCTCCTAATTGTCTTTTTATTAAACCTTTTAAATTTTATCAAGAAAGTGAACCTCATTTTTCACAGAAGTTTGAATGCATCTTTCCCTGAGGGAATTGTAGAAATTGCGGTAAATGGATTTGGGGCTTTAATTCCTTTGTCTATGTGGGGTTTTGTGCAGAGCTGAAAGGCTCCTGTTTGGAGGGGACCCATGCCCCTGTGCTTTTGTGTGTTTTGTTGTGAAAAGCCAGATTTGTCAGGTTTCAGTCCTGAAGCCAATTCTTCAACTTCTATCTTGTGGGAAACCCCCCCCCACCAGTCTGTGGTTTGTTGTGGAGAACTAGAATTGGCAGGTTGTAATCCTGAGGCCAATTCTGCAACTGCTGCCTTGTGGAGATGGTGTTGTCCCTATGCAGGCTTAGGTATTTATCATGCAGCTTCCTCTGTGGGGAGTATGGGAAAACTTTAGGACAAAAATTTTTTTTATACTTCCTTGATTAATTTATTAGCCTCCTCCCTACCCCTGGAGTGGACTTGATGCAGAAAATTTGGATAGGGGGCAATTGGTTGCTAAAAGATGACTGATTACTAAAAAAAGTGATTGGTTAGTAGGAAAGACTTTAGGCAGTGGCATTGCTTGCCACCGAACTCGATCATGTCCAAAAGGAAAATCACTGGAACAAAAGGGGCAGACTGATAAGGCAAATGGCTCCAGGGTGAAAAGTAGAAGTCTACTAAAACCCTGGGAGGAGGGAAAAAAAAAAAAAAAGCAACTCAAATGCCTAATTCATGGACTGAAACTTTTGCAAAACTTTTTAAAAGCAGTCTCACTCCCTCTGCTGAACAATCAGTCAGAGAAACCCCACTTAAAACCTGTGGGAAACAAAAAAAGTGATGCAACAAGCACTTCATAGAATAAAAGCTGAAACTCCACCTGAATAAATTAATGCAATTAACAACTTGTTTCACTCAGGCATATTTTGTCTGGAAAGTTTGTTTCTTTTCTCTTTTCTAGGAATGTCAAACATTCCTGCATCAAAGATTAGGAAAACAGTTTGAGAAACTGCAAATAACAAAATCACACCTAAATGTGATAATCATTTCTTCATGTGAACTCTGTCGCTTTGTGTTAGCCACAAGTTTTTACTTCTTTTTAATAATCAGTCTAGTAGGCCAAATTTTCACTTTTCTTTTATAGGAACCCACCAACACATGAGATGGAGCTGCAGAAAATCAATAAAATTTAAAGTGCCACCGTAATTGCTTGCATTGCCAATTTGTTAATGTTTGTAATTTGTGTTTTCATTGCAAGTGACTGGGTGGGAGATCAAATATTAGTTAAAGCATTCTACATATTCTTGAGTTTGATTTTGTCTAAGTTTGTCTTTTTACTGAAAAGTGGTGTGGCTAAAAGTCTTGTGCATGTATTATTTGTCTCAACCAATTTTATCCTGAGTCTGTCGTGGTCTGGTCCAGTGGTTAAAGGTGCCGTGATCTTCCTCGTTAGAAGAGTCTTTAAAAAGACACCCGGATCGACAGAGACACAGGCACTCTCAGGTGCATAGTGATTAGCTCTTTTGTGCAGCTGACTGAGCAGCAGAGCTGTGTTTGCCACCTTGGGCGACGCAGGAGTAAAAGCAGCGAGACGGGGTCTTTCCGATCTCCAGGAGAACTTCTTTATTCCACGAAGTCCGAAGGGGAAAAAGCCCAAGAGCCTGAGGGGAGAGGGATTATATAGGGTAGCCAGGGGCAGGGTTTCACAACTTGGCCAATGGGGAAAGGAATTGTGAAAGGGACCAATCAGGGAAAGGATCCAAAATGCACCAGTGGGGGAAAGGAAAAACCAGGAACTGAGGGTACAGCAAATCAGATGTGAACAATTAGCATACTGTGGCAAGGATTCATGGAACTGTTTAGTTTTGCTCGCTGTGAGCAAGGGGGAAGTCTCTTAGGGAGACTTCCCAGGGGGAGAACACAGCAGCTTGAAAGCAGCTCACAGGCTGCAAACCCTTCACAGGAGGGCAAGCTCTTCTGTGGTATCCTTAGGGGCCACCACAAGAGTCGGTATAAGATTTTATACATATTTGAAATCATACAAATATGTACTATCCTCCCCAGTTCTGCCTCAGAAGGCTTCAAAATTATTATAAGTTGGTTAAAATTTTCAGATTTACTAATCAGTGAATTAAAGAATCTTAACAAAACCCAAACAAATATTACATTAGAAATTATTGAATCCCCCTTTCTAAGCCAAGAGGGGCAGCCATGGACTCATGTACCCAAATGGCAACAGAGGCATGGTTAGTATCAACTTAGCAACTCCAGAGCAGTACAAAGAGAAGCAGGAAGGAAGAAAATGCTACTGACAGCTGTACTGCTACTGCTGCTACCACTCTGTCTGCCTGAGGTGGTACAGCATGACATCTTTTCATTTGGTTGTGAACTGCTCACAAAAGACATTTTCCCTGCCATTCTGTCACCTAGTGGTGATTCTGGGAGACTAGGGTTTTCATAACAGAACCAAGGGGTGCAGTGCTTGTACAGGCAGGGCCTGGGATCCCCAGTGGCTGTGGAAGCTTTGGGGCAGCATTGGAAGAAAGGTGCAATGGTTCTGTGGTGAGGGTGGAGCTGGGACTGTCTCTTTGGCTGTAACTGCATCCACAGCTGTCAGAGGTAGGACAGTGGACTAGGCAGATCTCTTCTGTGTCAGCTCCTGCATTTCACACATATCTGCATGAAATTGAAATTCAGGCCAGGGCATGTGCTGTGCAAATGGCCAAGAATTACATCCTTTTTGATATTAAAGAACACATTTATTCAGAAGATCAGGGAATCAAAAAACAATAGAGAAAATCTTTGGCAGTTCAGGTGGAGTTATATATCTCAACAAAGAAGGCAGCATTTGTCTCCTGACGTAAGAACCAAATGGCAAGCTGTGTTTCTTGGGAGCAGGTTTAGAATTGCATGCTCTGGTACTGTGTGCTGACTGGTTATCAGAAAGGTCTGTTAAGCTTGTTGACATTTCTGTTGTTTTTCCATGGCTGCTTTGGTCCTGGCAGAAGCCAGAGTTTATGCTCGCTTTTGGAAAGTGCCCACCCTGTGTTTCAAGGACCAACCCTCCCTATGGAGCAGATCTGCTGCCACAAGGAACTGTACCTTCCATTAAAAATTAAAAAAGAATTCCTACTAAATGCTGTGTGGCTCTCTTTTATAGTGTAGGAAAAGCCATGAGGAAAATCCATTACAATGATCGCATAAAAATCCTTACAAGATTAGAGCAGAATGATCTCACTGTGAAACCAGATAAGTCAATGCCTTACTGCAATACCTGCAAACACTAGTACTTTCATGCTTCTTGTGCTTCAAATGTTAATAGAAAAAAAACCCTGATTTTTTCAAAGTTCTTTAATATTTTTCACTTTTTTTGGCCACTTTTTTCATCCTAGGAGTCTTAAAAGCCTAGATTCAAGGTACTAGATGCAAAATAATGTGTTATTTCTATATTTAGAAAGACAGTACCAGCTATTAAAGTCAGAGAGAACTATTTCTATATTTAAGAGGGAAAACTGTTATTTATTTTAAAAAAAGTATTTTTCAATAGTTGTAGCTTGTGAAGTATGTACCTTCTAGACTAAAATGTGCCATGCCTGGTGTATAGTTTTGAAAAGTGTACATATAAAGTATTCAGACTATTTTTAAGTGAGAATGAAAAGCAGAATGCATTTCTCCCATGATATCTTGTGACCCTTCTCAACCACTCTTATGAGCAAAATGGCTGAAAGTTGAAAACTGTGATTTGCCATGTAAATAGCTGTATTTTTGCACAGTGCCCAGCCTTATTGTGAAGGAAATTGATTTTTCTCTAGCTGAGATTTAAAGGTTTGAAAATCATATACCAACCATGCACTGTAAAGGCTTTTTTCCCCCTAATTTTGCATTACAACCCCAACTTCAAAAGACCTACAGAAACGCTTAACTTGGCATTCCCTGAGTAATTCCAGCAGAATGACCACAATGTGTACAGCCTGTGTGGGGAGCAGATTTTTATAAAATAGGTTTACTTGCTTCTACTTTTTATTACTGAGATACCCTGTAACTAATCTCAATGCATAATAACCTGGCTACATTTCAAATGCTTCAACAACTTAAAACATGTTGGAAGGACCCAGACTCCCAGCAAAAGGAGGACTCTTGTCAGGGTATATACATTTCCCTCCTACTGCTATACCAATCTATAGGCAGCATACACAGGACAGGGAAGAAAAATACTCCTGAATTTTATTCTGATCTTTCTTCTGTGATTGGACTTCACAGCTTACTGTAATTTATGGCCTCTCTTTGCTGCACTCTAAACAGGGTGCACTCTAAATTGTGGGAGCTAGAAATCTCTAGTTCAGGGTGCAGGCTGGCATCAATAAGCAGCCATCCCTCTCCTTCTTCCTGAAGAAGTATTTGGCAATTGATCAAGAGATGAACATTTGTAATTCCTACACTGAAACTGACAGCGAGCCTTTGCAAACAAAAAGGATTCTGATCCTAGAGTGATTAAAGGTGATAGGGAAGTTGCCCACTGAAGAAAATGTTGGGGACACTCCTACTGGGCATTGCTTTCCAGTCTCTGAGCAACTCTTGCAGGCATCTGCCAAAGGTTGTGAATACAAGAGACAATATGCTAGCAACAGACATTGAAAGGTAGATAGTAAACAAGGATTTGCTTAGCAGAGCACAGCTGAAGATCTTACGAGTAACATCTGTGCTCATTTTTTGTAAGAGCTCTAGAAGCACGTATAGGATGGTCTATCAGAGCACTGCCACTCACTTGGGATTTCCATACATGCTCTATTCTCTGCTCTTCTGTGGCGCTTCCTGTAATGATAGACTTGCCTAGAGGGATCAGAGCCAGCCATTTGCTATCTCCTCAATGCAGTGGCGCATTGCAAGGTGAGCTCCAGTTTGAAAGAATTCAAGTCATATTCATGTGACCAAGATAATAAGCTCAGCATTGGGAAATTATTACTTTGCATTTCAACAACTGTTTAGGGTTAAATGCCAAACCCAGACATTTTGCCTGCTGAGGCAAATGCTCCAATCAATGGAGTAGAGAGCAACAGAGCAAAAGTGCTTCCTTACTCTCTGACCCTTGGATAAGGGTTGGGAAAGCCTAAAAGATGGACAGGTTGTTAAACAACTCAAATGAATGTTAAAAAAGATATATGAATGTCTTTATTAGGCAAAGAAGCACACTTGGTTTCCCACTAGGAAGAGAATGCCCCAAACCCATCACCAGATAGGGACAAAACTTCTACTCTTCATCCTTGGAAAGTAGGAATGGGAACATCTCCCTTTAATGCTGGGGAGAACCCTCTTACTCTCCCAAAAGACAGGACACACCAAGTGCTAAAGCCAGCATATCCACATGCTCACTAAATTGCTCAGTGTCATATTCAGGCTGCTCTGACACACCAGCCCCCTTTCCCTGCACCATAGTGTTTGTGGGCCCTTAGCACAGATTTTGGATGCCAATCTGAGTATACAAGCCCAAAAGTTCTGTGCTGGAGCTGCTATGATCTCTGTAGGTTCTGGCCTGTACAGTCATATGGCAGAGCTGGGAATGTGTGAGCTGTCACATTCCTGACTCACATAGCATCTTCTAGGAAGAGAGGGAGGGAAATAGGTGGGGATCTTTGGAGATGGAGTAAATGCATGATAGGACCATGCTGGGCACAAATAAAGATTTGCAAAGGGCCATTTGTGACTGATCTCCTAGTGCACAAGTGGAAGGAAAAGAGTGGGTGCATTACAGCCCATTGGCCCTCATCTGGTGGTGGGGGCAGGTATCAAACCAATTTTGCCTTATTACAGGCAGTCAGAGGGCTCACTGTTAACAACATTTGCTTATCTGAACAAACAGGCAATTGTGTACTGCACACATACTATTTTATCCGGGGGCTATGATAACTCAAGTTTCCTTTCTTGCACCTGATGGCATCATTAGAAAGTTTCTGCTCTGGATTAGAACAGAAATCCTGTAAGGAATAATAGCCTCATGATTCATAGCCTCAGGTTATTTATTTACTGCACAAAACATTCAGTCTCACTGCAGAAAGATAAGAGTTTGGCTCATCTTTCTACAGTGTAGACTGACAGGGCCTGAGGCATGCAGGGCATGCAGGACAGCCTCTTTGGGGCAAACTTTAAGTGGGGTGGCTGTTGCAGGGTTGCCTGAGATAAAGAGAAGTTGGAGTATATAGAGAA
>JANPWX010018614.1:0-17505 GCA_024734555.1 Trochalopteron elliotii | reverse complement strand
AAGGCCTAGGTAGACATCATGTCCACCTTCCCTGAGGAATTCTGCAACAGGTGGCTGCTTTCTTTAATGCTTGAGAACTTACTACCCTCACCTCTTACTGGTGAACATTTTCCACCGACTTTGAAGAATGGAGAGATGAGTTGGCCTCGCTCCAGTTGAATTTAATCACTCATAGCTCCTCCAATATTTCCTAGGCTCAGCAAGTTGTAGAAAACTGTCATTAAACATGCAAAAGCAAAACAGATGTTTACTCTGCAAGGAGGGAGAGAACATATGGAGTGACCCCACGCTTTGTGCACTGCCGCACTTCAGAAACTGGATTAGCATCTCTTTTTTCAGTTCTAGTTTGGCCTGGAAGGCTTGTTAATTGACTAGTGTTGTTAGCATGGTAAACACATCACTGTGTTATCCTGAATGCATCTGCAAGCATGATCCTAATGTAATTTTATATCTTCTGATACTTGATTTCTAGTAACTTCCAGTAGATTATCACCAATATTCGGCTGCTGATATCACCAGTGATGTTACACCTGTTTCAAAGATGGCTCTTGTTGGGTATCTCTCAGTTTCTCATCACCACAGCCTCCCCTTGCTGTGCATCAGCATGCAGTAATTGTATGATAAAATGTTTGGGTTGTGGCCTTACTCCACACCATGCAACTGTAGAGATATAAGTATCACCTACAAAGGCTCCAGAAATACTAGACTTTGTTCCTACTGGAAATTCAGTGGAAAATGCTCAATTCAGTTTTTACATGACAATATACATTCCAGGTATGCTATTCTAGTAAAAATGGGAATACCCTTTTTTAACCCCAGTTCTTCTATGTTTGCAGTTTGATATTTTCTATTTGAGGTGAGAATGCAAGCAATAAATAGTGATTCTCTTCTAGAGGGAATTACTGCAATAATTTATTTGGAATTGGAGCTTAAGGTCTATTTTGCACTATAAATGAAAAAGGTGGAAGGAGGGGGAAGTCGATTGTTAATTGTCTCATGGATTTGCAGTTTCTTAAATCTCTCTTTTTCTCTCTCTCTTTATAAATATATATACACATGCATGTATATTTAATGTACTGAATTATTGCTCCTTCATGACTTGCCCTAGCCCTTCCAACTCTAGAGGGGAAAAAAAAGTGTAAGCTCAGGAATCTTGATGATAGGAAAGCCACAGGAGAATCCCAGGCTTCCACCCAAACACTTCATTTGCAACATCTTACACAGCTCTTCCTGGGGCAATGGTAATGATGCAGGTCTAGTGACAGTGCTTTTGGAGTGAGCTCTGGAACAGCATTTGAGGTTAGAATTAAATTGAAGTTGGGTGGGTTAGACTTTATTTTTTTCTACAAATTGCAGACCTCATCTGTGCAATTCCCTTATTCAGCACTCATTTCCAGAGTGCAAGAAATTAGGTTTATTGCTTTGACAACTGACCTAGAAACTCTTGGTCAAGTTCTCCTGCTTATATGTAGATTTTTAAATTGCATCCATTACTGCAGCCTCCAAGCAATTTTCATGTGAAGAAGAGTCATTAATTCCCACAGAGGGTTCAGGGGTCCTCCTGCAGTTTCCCTTTTGGGGCCAGCACTCTTCATGAAAGGCTGTTGTCTTTGGAGGGAATGAGGGCATGAGTGGCAAATAAAGGTTTTTCTATTGTTAGTGTCAATGGTGGCAATAAAGTTGCCTCCAAGGAAAGCTGAGTGACATCCCTTGGAAACTCCCCAGGCTTGGGAGTGCACTTGATCCCCAATCAAACAATTTCCACATAGATCTACTTCCCTTCCATCAGACTTCTTTTGTTATCCATTCTCAGAGGTATTGGCTCAGAGGAGCTGTCCACCAGGGGCACAGATTGAAATTTGGTCCTTCTTAGAGAACGGATTCAACCTTTCAGCTTCTTTGAGAAATGAGAATTTGAATTGATGCCAGGCGCTATTGAAGAGATAGAGAAGGGACTAGGACAGAAGCTCTGCATGTTTTCTGAGGCTTCAGCCAAACAGAATGCAGCTTTTTGTCCTGGCCAAAATGGAGTGGTAACTTTAAACTGAGGCCAAGATTTGGTTTCTTCTAATAATCCATCCCAATGCTGATAAATGCAAAGATTGCATTACCCATGTCCACTCCTGGAAAGGAGAGATAAAGTTGCCTTGCAAGATGAAACAAAAGAGTAGTTTAGTGAGGATTCTAGTGGGACTGGAGCTTTGCACCACTCTTGACAAATGAGCTTCACCAATGGAGCCTCCCTCAAAAGCCTGTTTGTCCCAGAAATGCCAGCAGGTGGGCCACTTCATCACAAAACTGTATCAAGTCTGTGGAACCTTCTGTCTGCAGAGTGGCAGGGACTTGCCAGGTTACAAACACTCCAGCTGTGGCAGGGAATATATTGCCAGAGAAGCAGTGGGTGTGGGTTGGTGGCCAGCCTGACTCCCATGCCTTGGGTCCATCTGCTGGGGTAGAAGGGGGAGGCAGAGCAGACACTTTCCAAAGGCCAGAGGCTGCTAAGTGTGTGGTAGCACAAGGAAAACTCTGCCTGGGGAAGTCCTTTCTGAATCTGTGAGTCCTTCAGAGTGTAGATGTCACTGTAGGCAGGATGTTCTGAGGTGGCAAGTGAGAGCAGAGAGTGACAGATTTTGTCCTGGGGCACCTTGCCCTGGTTCCTTCAGCTGTTTGTAACACAGACAGCTTTTGTAGGGATGCATGCAAAGCAACAGAGCAGGCTGTGAGGAGAAAAATGGAGACATGTCACAGTATTGTGTGGGGAAAATAGGGCAGATGTCCAGGACAAGGAGAGCATGGTTATCAGGAGCAACAAAAGGCTGAGTATCCAAGAATTATTCCTAGAACTGGCCATGGAAGAAGCAGCAGAAAAAGTGGCAAAGTTAAGGTGAGAAAGTACCATTATTGGTGTGGAATTGAAGGCCTTTGTGCAGAAAAGATCCTGGGGTAAAGTGGACGTGAGGTGAAAGGAGTGTTGGTCTGGTGCAAAACAGGCCATAGGTTTCCACTAGGAGTGTCCTTAGGGAGTCTGGCATCTCATGTTGAAAGCAGTTCTTACAGACCAGCATTCAACCTGACCACAGAGATGGAGAACCCACTGTTTCCCTGGGTATTTTGCCCCAGTGATTAATCATCTGTGCTCCTAAGAAGTTGTGCCCCATTACTATGTTAGATTTGCTGGGCTTCACCTTCTGGTAATTAGTTTCTTTTTATGTCTCTCTCTGCTAGATTAAAGATCCTTTTTGTAGCCAGTATTTTCTCCCCATGTGGGTAATTATACCCTGTAGCCACATCACTTCTCGATCTTATTTTTGATTAACTGAAACAGATTGAGCTCCTTAAGTCTTTCCCTGAAAGGCAGCAGCCTCTTTCATTCTTTCTCCACTCCTAGTCTGAACTATCCCCCCTCAGCCCCCCGGGGCTCTCTGGCTAGCTCAGTTCCTTGAGAGGCTTCGGAGGAATATCTCAGGGACAAGACAAAAGATTCCAAAAAAGGCTCTTCCCCTGGGATTAGTCCAAGACGTTTATTCTCGAAGGTTTCCAGAGGGGAAAGAGAATGAACAAGGAAGAACAGGGCCTTATCTAGTCTCCTGCTCAGGAAAAGATAGCTGGACCTCAGCCAATTAGGTCAAGAAAGGAAGGAAGGGTCAAACTACATAGTTACAGGCTTCAGGGGTTCTGGGGAAAAACCATTCCCCAGAGAAATACAACTCCCCCTTTTTTGTTTAACAAAGATACAAGAAAAACATTAGGTTCATTTTGACACTGGATGTGGGTTTTCCCACCACTTACAATTGGTGGGGAAGTCAGACTGCTTTAGATTTGCTAACTCTATGTGGTTGACTTCTGAGGTAGAAGGTATGAGACCATTGATAGCCTTGAAAATCAAACAACGTAGGATCCCGAACGCTATTGTTACAAGGAAAAGAATAACAAAAAATAACAAAATTGTTTTAACTATAGAAGTCCACCACCCTGTGAATCCCCAGCCCTTGAACAGTTCTTTGAGCCAATCCTCAGATTCTTGTTTCACTTGTCAGATGAAGCTGTTCATGCTTCGAAGGGCAGCATGGATGTTTGGAGCTTTCGAGGTCAGGTTCATGCAACAGAGTCCTTCAAATTCCTGGCATTCATGTCCATGCAATAACAAGAGGAAGTCTATGGCCACATGATTTTGCAGTGTGGCCTGTCTGGTAATTTCCTTGTCTTCTAGGAGAGAGATGATGGCGGTGGACGTCAAGTTTGCCTGTTTGACCATCCAGCACTCTAGATCGCCCAATTCACCTAGAGCTTTGGCTGCTGCGACCCACGGAAGGAACAAGGACACAGCAACTCTTTTTGACTTGGCCCAATGAAAAATTTCTGAATTACAGTTTGGGTCCAAATTGTCAGCACTCCTCTTTTGAATTTTGTGTGCCGATTTGTTTTTGTGAGTCCATTCACCAATTAAAGTTTGGTTGGGTGTCAATACGGACAACCGCCCTATGGTACATGGCCCTCCTAAAAGTCAAGACGGAATTCCTGCCCATGCCCGATCCCCACAAATCAAGAACAATCCCTTAGGGAGGCTTTTGGGACTTGAGTGAGATGGGTTGTCTGCTGCAATATGGCTTATATCATGACACCACCTTTTTGCAGTAAACTCCCCACGATATTGTCTTATATTGTGGTACTCGCTAATACTATAAGGTTTTGGGAAGATGGAAAAATGTATGCAGTATGACGCAGGGGAAGAACCCAATAACTCTAATTCTTGGGGTTCCTGAGCTATCTTGAGCAAACTTAGCAATCACTCCTCTAAGGGGTTCATGATCACCACAGCTTGCTGTTGATGATCTTTGTGTGGTTGGAGGGTGTGTGACTCTGAAATTTCATTGGACCTATGTGTGTCCAAACCTGCTGGAAATTCTCCAGCCTGCAATGGAATTCCTACCAGACAAGTGGACATAGGATTCTTTGCTGCTGCAGTGGACAAACATATGTTTTCCTGCTGAAGTGTTTGTGCCAGGGTCACCCAGACGTTTTGACGTGGCTGAGGGATGATCCATGCAGCTGCCAGACCATTCAGCATTAACAAGATGACCACTTGGATGGGGTTCATCACAGGGTTGAGTGTGAGGAAGGTTTTCTCTAAAAGGGAAAAACAAACATTTTTAAAACATGTTAAAAGTTTCTGTTTCTGCCGGAAGGAATCCACACCTAGGAAGATTATTTTTTCTCCATCCAGCAGCGTCTTCTCTTTGAAGCAACGGCTACTTGCCTCTCATCCCCTTCTGCTTGAGCTGGATTTTTTGGGACAAAAGGTTTCACCCACTTCTGGGGAATCCACCGAGGGCCTGAGGGAGTGGCCACACACACATAGCCATGACCCCAGGTCACAAGCTCATAGGGACCCTTGGTTTCCCAAGTTTCTGGATCCCTAATCAAGACTGGTGGATGCTGAGACAATTTGAACTGATTGCCACTGTTAAAATGACGTACCACTGGTGGACTCATGTTTTCAAATGAACAGTTCAGAAAATTGATGGTAAACATGGCTTTGCAGAGCTTCTGCTATGGAGACATCCACACAGTTGAACTGCTCTGTCTAGCCAAGACCTGCTTGAGCATCTGGTGTGCATGCTCAACCACAGCTTGACCTGTGGGGGAGTGAGGGATGCCAGTTTTACGTTCCACTCCCCACTGTTGGACAAATTCCAGGAACTCCTTGGACACATACGCTGGGCCGTTGTCAGTTTTGATTTCTTTTGGGATCCCCAACACTGACAAAGCTTGCACTAGGTGCTGCTTGGCATGCACAGACTTTTATCCTGCATGGGCAGAGGCATACACTGCGTCCAAATATGTGTCAATGCTTACATGAACATATTTGAGGAGACCAAAACTAAGAATGTGTGTGATGTCTGTCTGCCACACTTCACAACTGCCAAGGCCCCAGGGGTTAACCCCCATGCCCATCGATGGTATGGCCTGGAGCTGGCAGTTGGGACAGGTGGCCACAATGGCTCCAGCCTGACTCCATGTTAGCTGGAACTGACGGATCAGACCTGGCACATTTTGATGATATTGTTGGTGACTCAGCTTTGCCTGTTGGAAGATGTCAGGGAGACGTGCTTTTTCAGCTGGTGCAGCAAGGGAGTCTGCCTGGCGATTCCCCTTTGCAATTTCACCTGGCAAATCAGTGTGTGACCTTACATGCATCACATAGAATGGATGCTCTCAATCAGAAACTAAATAAATTAGCTTTGAAAGCAATCTGAAGAGATGCTCATTCTCTATTTCTTTGAGCATGGCCTGCTCCGCTCTGGACACTACCCCAGCTACGTATGCAGAGTCGGTTACCAAATTAATTGGTTCCGAGAACTTCTCAAAAGCTCTTACCATTGTGGCCAGCTTGGCCACTTGGGGGGATCCCTCCACAAACTCAACATCAGCTTCCCAATGCTGAGTCTGTGGATTTCTCCAAGTCATCACCGACTTGTGGGAAGCCCCGGATGCATCCGTGAACACTGTGAGAGCCTTGAGTGGTCTCCGACTCTTCTTCTCATGAGGAATGAGTTGGAATTCCTCATTGAACAACTTGTGAGACGGGGCATGGACTGATATTTGTCCCATGTAGCTGTCCAGAGATAATTGGAGACTGGCATTGCCCTGGAGCAAATGCTCAAACATCTCTTTGGTCAATCTCTCAGGAGAGTTCCTTCCCTCCTCAGAAAGTTTGACCGGAAGGTGAATACATGTAAAGTCACAACCAGCCAGTTCACACAATCTCACCCTGGCCTTCCGAATCAGCTGAGCTATCAACTCTTGTGGTTCAGTGATGGTCTTGGATCTTTGGTGAGAGAGGAAAACCCACTCTATGATCAAGAGTGAATCTCTCTGCCCCTTGATCCATTGGAAAATCAAACCATGCAAATGTGGCAGCTTTCCTAGAACAATGAAATGGAAAGGCACGTTTGGCTCACACCGATGAGCCTGCCTCTCTGACAAGGCCTTCTGTACCTTTTCAATTGCCGTCTTTGCCTCTGGGGTCAGTTCCCTGGGAGAAACCAGCTCCCTCTCCCCCTTCAATAAATTGAAGAGGGGGGCTAGATCCTCATTTGTGAGGCCTAGCCAGGGTCTTACCCAATTCAAAGACCCACACAAGGAGTGGAGATCTGCTAGGGTTTTGAGATTGCACTCAATTTCCAATTTCTGCCGAACAACGGTCCTTGCAGTGATTTGCAAACCCAGGTACTTCCAAGGTGGCATACTTTGAACTTTGTCTTTTGGCAATTGAAATCCAGCAGAGGTTAAAACCTTAACCACTAGGTCAAGCGTGTGTTGGAGTATAGAGTCATTGGGGGCACACACAAGCACATCATCCATGTAGTGAAGGATGATGGCGTCCTTTCTCTCAGCCCGTACCGGGGACAGCAATGAGGCTACGTACTGTTGGCAAATGAAAGGGCTCGATTTGAGGCCTTGGGGCAAAACTCTCCAGTGATAGCCCTTCATTGGGGCTTCTCGATTAATAGTGGGAACTGAGAATGCAAACTGTGGGGCATCTTCTGGGTGTAATGGAATTTGGAAGATGCAGTCCTTGATATCTAGGACAACCAATTGCCAATCTCAAGGGAGCAATGTTGGATTAGGCATCCCTGGTTGGAGTGGCCCCATGTCCTCTATAATTTTGTTTATTTCCCTGAGATCATGGAGGAACCTCCACTTGTCCTTCCCCGGTTTCTTTATTACAAAGACTGGGGAATTCCAAGGGCTTGTTGTCTCTTCTAGGTGTCCTTGGGCCAATTGCTCCTCCACGAGCTCCTCAAGTGCCTTGAGCTTCTCTTTACTCAATGACCACTGTGCTACCCATCTTGGGGTATTATCCAACCACGTTAACTTTTGGGTAGGGCGCTCCACAGTGGCTATTTTCAAAAACCCTGGGGTGTCTTAGGAATGACCAATTGGACTCCCCACTGGGACATGGTGTCTCTCCCCCACAGGGGGGCCTTATATTCTGCAACAAATGGACGGACACTTGCCAATTTTCCATCGGGTCCCTCAATTTGCACCATACTTTTTGAAATTTTTGCCAATGTGATTCCTCCTATGCCCTGAAGTTTGCCTGCTACAGGTAGCAATTCCCAATTTGATGGCCACATGGTCTCAGGTATAATAGTGACGTCAGCTCCTGTGTCCAGGACTCCCTCCACATGGAGGCGCTCTTTCCCACACGCGAGGTTGCATGCCATAGAGGGTTTATTCTCTCCCACCACCTCCGCCCAGTAGACTTCCGGTGATTTTCCATCTGCTATGATCTCTGCTGGAACGGGAATGGCCTGGGCAAGAATTCGCCCCTCTACCAGGTAAAATGGTGGCTGCATGCAGCATGCCAACAGCATAAGGCATGTTATTTTTCCCTTAATGGTCATGGGAGTTACCTCAATCTCTAAGGGTGTGTGTGCTGTGTCCCCAGTAACAAAATACTCACTGTCTGGTCCCATGTGGTAAACTGTCAGGTCCAGTGAGATGTTTGACAGGTCCACTGTAATGACTGTCCAATCAGTAGACCTGAAATGAAAACCTTTGGTAGTCATGAGCCTAAATCGGCCCCACGGCTGCCAAACCTTGTTAATTGAGCATTTGACATTTTTATTTTTCTGCACCCCCACACCGTGTGTCCCGTCCTCCCCCTTTTTTGTTAAGAGAGAGGCATTCGCCAGTGTGGGTCCCGCTATATTTATATCTTTGCACGTAGTTGTATTAACGGCAGGTGCACCCTGTAAGCTCAGTTTTTTTGTTTGTTGAACTTCTTCTGTTTTTGGTTTTGTGAGCAGGCTCTGGCGAAGTGTCCTGGCTTTTTGCAACGGAGGCAGATGATGTGCTGCAGCTGGTCTGGTGACATTGGCTGCCTCCTTAGTCCTGGTACCGCAGCTGCCACAGGCTGTGGGTGTGCCAGTCCTGGATTCCTTTCAGGTGCACTGAACAGTTCTGCTTTCCTGGTACAGGCTTCTATCATCTGTGCGAGACTAGGCGATGATTCTAGGGGAAGGCTAAGAATAATTCCACGACAGGTCTCATTAGCATTCCTCTGAGCCATCTCCTTGATCAATTCTGCCTGCACCACCGGGTCTTGGACTTGTCTTTCTACTTGTGTTCTCAGACGGTCCACAAACTGCAAGAAATTCTCTGAAGGAAACTGTTTAATGTTAACATAACTGCCCTTAACTTCAATTGTTGGTAGCTGATAAAATGTTTTTTCTGCTATATTACAGATCTTATCTAAAACTGACTTGGATAACACTCAAGTTTGCTTTTCTGGACAGTGTCAATCACCTTCACCACACAAATGATCATGTGTAATATCATCATCATCACTGTCTTTTGCTTCGCCAGGAGTTTGGTGAATCTCTTGTAATACTGTTGTCAAAGCTCTTTTCCACCTGCTTTCCCACAGATCATACTCTGAGGGAGTTAACAGGCATCTGAATAGGTCTTTGATGTCACTAGGTACCATCTCATTTGAATTAAAAGTTGCCCTCATCATGCCTTTAAAAATCTCACTGGATCTACCAAATTCTCTCTGTATTTTGCAAATCTCCTTTTTATCTTGATAGGATAATGGCTGATAAGTTCTCTTGCAGTTTCTCTTACCAAGATAAATGACAGATGCCACAGAGGGTATGCCTTCATCAACATTTTTCTGAGTTCTTAAAATTTCTGCTGCTCTTCCCATGCCCAGGGAGGCAGGAGGTATTCCCTCTCCCACCCCCTGGGGTCTGGCAAGAGGCAGCTCTCCCCCCCTCCCGGGGTCCCGGGCGAGGCTGCTCATGTCCCCTTGCTGCAAGGGAATCGCCCCCCCGCCCCGGGGCTGTGGGCTGGGAGCTGCCCACCCCCATCCCCACTGGGGCTGGAGGCTGCAAGGGCCCGGCCCTCATCCCCCTTCCCACCGTAGCTCGGAGGGAGGGGGAGGCACTGGGAGGAAGGATGGGGCAGGACAGCCAAAGGCATGAATGGATTGGGCAAGGGATATGGAGTAGGGGTGGGGATTAGGGGGGAGAAGGGATTGTGGGAAGAGGAAGCAAGCACATGGTATCTGCCATTCCCCTCCACCACGCGGTACTGTGGGAGGCTCAGGAGTCTCGGGCTGCTATGGTCAGTTCCGGAGTCCTGTTTCTGTTGGGGAGACTCTCTAAGCCCCTCCAGTTTGGGAACAGAGGAATCAGGAAAAAGGGAAGGATTATTTGGAGAATTTATCTGTGGCTGTCTGCTTCATTCTGCTTCTAACAGCTGCTTGCGATCTTGTAAAAATATTGGAATAAATAGAGAAGCTTTTTTATCACCATTTTCGACTTTTAAAGTTAATAATTATCCAATTTTTTCCCAAAATGAAACGGAATTCAAATCTTGCAAGGCAGAATCTGGGATTTCAGCTGATAGCCAGCAGACAAAGAGTGTTAGTAACTTTTTAGGGATTCTAACATCAATTAAAATATTTTTAAGCTGTTGTAATACACTCTTTTGATGGACAGATAGCGGTTCGCCCATGTTTCAGATGTTTTAAGCGCTATCTGTCCAATATCTACCTCCTGATGCGAAAAAACACAGCACAAACTTTTCCCAATACCCGCTCTCAACCGAGAAAGCAGGGACGGATGGGGAAAACCACGGTGCCGAGAGAGCATCACTGCTGCCGCTTCTCGCCGTCTCCAGGGGCACTGGAGGGTCCAGCCACCATAGCCTGGCTTCTGGGACCCGACCCGTGCCGTGTAAACCCCCGAAACGCGGGCTCTGCCAGCAGGGGGGGCCCCGCTCGCAGCAGAGCTCAGGCCAGCAAAAGAAACCCCAAAAAAACCGCGTTTACACAAACCGTGTCTGCTGGGTCGTAGCGCACCCAGCAGCAGGGCCGTTTCCCCGATCCACTGGCAAAGACTCCCCACCCAGCTAGGGGCTATTCCCAGGGTAGCCGCAACACGAGGGGATATTACCTGTGTCCTGTGGACCGTGGGTTGTCGTGCAGCAGGGTCAGAAGTCCCTGTCCCGAGCCGACTTGCGTCTGGCGTGGAGCAAGCTACCGACTCATCCCCGACACTCGCAGCTGCACAAAAAACAGCTGATAGGTGGGAGGGTAGTTGAACCGCTCAAAGAGCTTTTGAGACCCCTGGATAAGGACTCCATCTATTGCGTGGGCTTTTAATATTTCATAAAAATCTACGTTGAGTGCCAACTGAAATATCCCCCCTCAGCCCCCCGGGGCTCTCTGGCTAGCTCAGTTCCTTGAGAGGCTTCGGAGGAATATCTCAGGGACAAGACAAAAGATTCCAAAAGAGGCTCTTCCCCTGGGATTAGTCCAAGGCGTTTATTCTCGAAGGTTTCCAGAGGGGAAAGAGAATGAACAAGGAAGAACAGGGCCTTATCTAGTCTCCTGCTCAGGAAAAGATAGCTGGACCTCAGCCAATTAGGTCAAGAAAGGAAGGAAGGGTCAAACTACATAGTTACAGGCTTCAGGGGTTCTGGGGAAAAACCATTCCCCAGAGAAATACAACACTAGTCGTTGAATTGCATCTTCTGTCCTCTTTGGTGGTACCTTTCTAACAGGAAGTAGAGAAAGATTCACTGTTTAGCAGAGGGTTACCAATTGTTCCAGAACTTTTAATTTTAGGATTTTTATAGTAAACAGTATGTTATGTTTTGTTTTGTTTAAAAAAAAACCCAAACAAAAGCCAAGACACCAAGCAATCCTCTGGATTCTGAACTCTTGCAGATACACCGATATCACCTGTTAGCTGCTGCAGGCTGGGCTCTGGTTTCTTCTGAGCTGTTGTTGATTTGGGGCAGAGCTGACTCAGGAGCTGCTGCCCTGCCAGCAGTCAAGAAATTGCTGCAGCACAGGGTATCCTTCTTTTCGGTGCCTCGAAGATTCAGCAAGCAGAACGGGGCTACCTGCTGTACCTGGAGTGGGTTTGAGCGCTGTGTTTCTTCCCAGGGAGAGGCAGGGGCTTCCACATTCAACTGTAGTTCTGCTTCAAGCCTCCTGGCTTGCTACATGTGCAGTCTGTTCCTGAAGGACTGACTCCATGGAAGGGACCTGCCCTGGAGCAGTTTAAGAACTGTAGTCCATGGGAAGGACTCATGTTGGAGGAGTTCATGGCGGACTGTCTCCGGTGGGAGGGGCTGCATGCTGGAGCAGGGGAAGAGTGTGAAGAGTCTTCCCCCTGGGGAGGAAGGAATGACAGAGACTGTGTGTGATGAACTGACAACAGATGCCATGCCCTAACTCCCTGTGCGGCTGAGGAGGAGGGAGTAGAGAAAATGGGGAGTGCAGTTGAGACCAAGAAGAAGTTGGGATGAGGGGGAAGTGTCTTAAGAGTTGGTTTTATTTCTCATTACCCTACTCTGGTTTTGACTGGTAATAAATCAATTTTCCCAAGTTTGGTCTGCTTTGCCTGTGATGGTAACTGGTGAGTGATCTCTCCCTGTCCTTATCTCGAACCACAAGCCTTTCACTATATTTTCTCTTGCCTTCCCAGCTGAGGAGGTGAATGACAGAACAGCCTTAGTGGGCACCTCGTGTCCAGCCAGGGTCAACTGGCCACAGCTTCATTGGCAACCAGGGCTGGTTCTTTCTGTTTGTGTCAATAATCAAATCTTCAGGCTGTGATATGGAATTGCTCAAGCATCAAACAAAAAATAAGTTCAAAATTTTAACCACAGTAGTTTGAACATATTAACTGTTTTCCAGATTCATTTGTTACACATAAGGTGTCATCTTAAGGCTTTTGTTAATTCATTACCTTCAAATATAGAGGGTGTCTAAGTGCAGATAGGTTGCCATTGCAGACATTATTTTTCAGGGTATTTTGCCTTTGGAACATTGGATTTCAAAACTCTAATGTTTTACTAAGCCAAAGGGCTTATGCTAAGGTATGAAAATACAGTAATCACTGTGCATATTCTTCAGGTAAACATAATCCACAGCAAGCAATCATCTAATTCTGATATAATTAAAAATAGGCAGACAGGAAGATAGAGAGAGGAAAAATATTCTGACTAACATCTTTGTTTGAAATATCAGAATGAACAGATATAAGCATGGTTAGGAGCTTAGATCATATACTATTTTTTGTGTTTATAACACAAAACGAAGGGCTCTTTCTGCCAAGCTTGTCTGATTGCTTGTGACAAGATTTGGAGGGATGCCTTTAGAACAAATGGAAGTTTTTCTCTTCAGTGATCCCAGCCTGGGTGCCTCAACTGAGCATCAGTGAAATGTGACACAAAGCTCCCTTGATCACAGAGCAGGCTTCTGAAGGAGGGCGAGATGAACAGTTTGGATACAGGGGCATGGGAGACACCTCCACATTAAGGAAAAAGAAAAGCTGTTTTGTGTTTTATGTGCCATAAAGCCCCTCAGGGGCTGGGGTTGTTTGTGTCAGGGTGGTGACCAGTCACTCAGGGCATACCCCCACAAAGGGGGCACAGTGAAATGGGATCCTGCTGGAAGGTGTGGAGGGTGATCTATTTCTGGGCTTAGCCAGGTAAGCCCAACTCAGACCTGGAGATAGGGTTTTGTCCTAGGAATCACACCCAGGAACGCAGAGCAAGCATAGTTACTCCCTCTCTGTACAGATGGCAAGCTGAGACACTGGTGGCAGTGGCACAAAACCCCCCAAAAATGGAATACAAAAAATTTATGGTCAAGCAGGGCCTTGAATGCAGATCATCCAAGTCCCACACAGTGGCTGCTGGAGGGGTGGGAGCAGGGAGATGAGAGTCAGGAGAGAGGACTGTCAGGAGCAGGCAAATATCTTTGAGTGACTCTGGGAGACACAGCAAAGTCAGCAATTTGGAAAGGGAAACACAGACCAAAGCTATTCTGTACTTAATCATTTGAGATGCTCTCTTTACTGTGAGCCAGCACCAGGGCATGTGAGACTTGCACATATATATGTCACATATTATCTATCTGCTACTTATATATGCTCCTACCCTCCAGAAAATTAGAAAGATCTTTGATCAAAGTCTTTTTTGAATAGGATTTATTACTATTTTTCTAATGCCTTTTACCACAATGGCGGGCCTTTCTTAGGCAGGAGATGCTAGGGACAAAACAGGTGAAAAGTTGATTCACTTTACAATGTGGATTCTTGCCTAACAGAGGCTGAACTCCAGTCATCAAATGCATTTCAGTTGGAGTCTCAGGTTTGTCTCTGAACTATCAGGTAACTGTCATTCAACCAGCTATGCTCATCTTGCAGGTGAAGTCTTTTAGTCTGTTTGTGGGTCCAAGAGGGCTGAGCCAGGACCCATTCCCTTCCTGTGGCTAATTTAGTGCTCCTGTAGGAAGCAGATTTGGGTGGGAAATAAAAACACACAAGGTCTTTGCAGGCTTTGGAAGAAGAGCACACCCACACCTACCTCCCTAACCACCTCCCTCTGAACAAGGGGAGCATTTCCACGCTTTACTCTAGCAAAATGAGAGGCAAGGCTGAGTTTACAAAGACTGAGTATCACCAGCTGAGCATCACCAGATTTCTTGGGGTCTACAGGAGCTCGTTGCTGAGATGGATTCTTGAAAACTAAGTCAGGTTTTGCCAGCCTGAGTTATCTTATAGCAGGGGAAAATTTTCATTCATATCACTACTCTTGAGCATGGTGGCAGGAGGGAGACCATTGTCTCAGTCCTTTTCTGACAGGCAAGAAAGTAACTGTCATCTATACCAACATCACAAATGAAGCAGCAGAGACCAAGATATAGGAAAACAGCAGCTGGATTTAATGGGGGCTAAGAGAGAGGAGGAATTTTTTCAGCAAGATTTAAATGACCCCACAGAGCAGAGGGTAAGACCTTCAAGCAACAAGCTGTTGTGTTGCAGCAGCAATATGAGCAAATAAATTCTCATAATCTGACCTTATCTTCCTATCTACATTATCTTTTCTAGCTGAATGATGCCTTCCCATTACATGAGGGCAGGAGAAGGAAGAGGGCAGAAGCAGACAGGGCTGCAAGCTGCACCTAACTCAGACCTTCCAGGCTAAGAAGTTGCTTTTCCTTATGGATAGAAAAGAGTATTCTTGTTTTACAAATGACAGTTTAAAATAGTTTTCCTCAAGTCACAGAACAAACTCTGGCTGCAGCTGAAATAAGCAGTAGCTTCCACTTGTCTTTAACTGAACACTTGAGCCATTATTTTTAAATAATACTATTAAAGGAAAAACCTAGATGCCCTGGCCTTGACAGGAGATATGTTACATTGTCTGGTAAGTTTATGACAAGAGCTGTAACCATTTAAAGGCTAAGTGGATGAGAAAGAAAAAAGGAAAAGGATATGTTCTTATTAGGAGCCAGCTAAGGACTGTCCTGCCTAAAAACAGTTTTTGCATAACTTAAATTTTGCCATGAGAAATTTCAGGTTTGACAACAAATTCCGATTTTCCACTGAGAAAATGCTGTAGCAGAGTTTTTGAAGATAGTGAATATTTGGACTGTGAGTGAATCACCTAGCCTGGGCCTCAGATGAAGGCCTGTAAGGCCTCAGTGGCGCAGGTGGAAATTCAGCTGCCAAGTCTCTGACGCAGTGAGAATTACACCTTAAGGTGTTAACAAGGCACAGAGGGGTTTCTAATAGATAGCATGTATAGTAAGCAGTCTGAACACCAGTAGCTGCCTTAAGAGTTTGGTCAACAATAAGTGTTTGCATTCTTCTCTCTGCTGTATACCAATGAAAAGCCACTGTGATTGTAGACTATACAGAAATGTATATAAGTAGCCATCTTAGCCGAAATAAAGCAGAACGTAGCTGTTAACCATATTGGCTTGATCTGCGTTCTCTCTATACTCCGACTTCCTTTTTATCTCAGGCCAACCCTGGTAATAAAATGCAAATTACAGTGTTAGTACTGCCTGCCTGGCAGACGTTTGTCAACTTAGTTTTCTGTCTTCAGGGACACAATGGAATCAGCAAGAGCCATTTTGACAGGCAAAAAGTCAGCAAGACAAGTAATAGAATAATAAATTCTGCTTTAAATTTTCTGAAGAGTGCATTTGTGTGTGATTCCTACCTAGAATTTCACTTCTATGGAAAGCATTTGTATTTAATTCCTTCCTCCCAAGTACCTGGAGAGCACAACAGCACTGAGCTTTGTGTATGGTGCAACAAGCGAAGAACTGAGGCACAGAAGAGATTGCAAGCCAGAATTCCCCAAGTGACACTGTTTGCTGTGCCTGACCCACACTTTCAAAAGGGTTTTGGAGCTTTTATCTGAACACCAAAACAGCCAGCCATGTCTTAAAATGCAAAATCAGAAAATAATAGAACAATTTATGTCAGAAGGCTTGCTTCTGGAATGCCAACTACCAAATTGAATGAGGTTGCTCAGGATCTTATCTACCTGAGCACTGAAAATCTCCCAGATTGCACAAATCCTCTGGCCACTCTTGTGTTGCTTTCACCACACCTATGGTAAAAATTTTTCCTTATCTTAAATTGAAATTTCCATTGTTGCAAGTGGTGACCTTTATCTCTTGTCCTTTTACCATGCACACTCTTTAGTATCATAGAACCATAAGTCATTTAGATTGGAAAAAACCTGTAAGATCAGCAAATCAAACTGTTAACCCAGCACTGCCAAGTCCACCACTAAAAACGTCTTCCTAAGTGCCACATCTATGTTTCTTTTAAATACCTCCAGGGATGGTGACTCTACTACTTCCCTGGGAAGTCTTGGCAATCCTTTTGCTGAAGACATTTTTCCTAATATCCAATCTAGATTACTGATAAAGGTGTTAAACCCTACTGACCCCAATACTTAGCACTGGAGAATACCACTTGTGACAGGCTGTCAACTGGATTGAACTCCACTCACCTCCATTCTTTGGGCTTGGTTATCCAGCCAGTTTGGTAGCCAGTGGACAGTATCACTGCAGTAGTAGTTGTAGAGGTGAGTTAGATCCTCTCAGCCTTGCCTCTCCTGGCTGAAAAGTCCAGCTCCTTCAGCCTCTTCTCATAGAAATTAAATGAACCCCCCACTTTTGGCTCAGAAAGATATTTTAGTGCAGGACACTGCCTAGCCAAACATGTTTTACAATGACTGCTCCTGTCTGGTGAGCCTTAACCTGATTTAAAGGTGTGTTATATAACAGGGAATGGAAAAGTAGCATCACTTATCAAATCTATCATTCCCTGTCAGGTTAGCAGAGACTAATCACTATGACTTTTATGTTCTCTGCTCCTTATTTTAAAGTGTGCACTTTGCACTGTGGTGTAACTCTATGAACTGTTAACCTTTTCATGGTGTGTATTTTTGGCCAAATCTGTACAAACCCGTCAGAGTGGTTTACTGGGGGTTGAGCACATCAGCCTTTTCTCAGTAGCCAGCCATTGGCTGGTTACTAGACTCCAGCTAGTGACCACTAGTGACTCCAGCTATGACACACAGGGAAGTGGAGCTAAAAGATGAAAAGCACAGGATTTTCATGACTATTGCAGGTGGATGTGAACCTGATCAGAGTCAAGAAATGTTTCA